>JAACNH010004789.1:0-22733 GCA_019447015.1 Hymenochirus boettgeri | reverse complement strand
CATTTCATTAGTGCAGACCCATTACAATGTACAGTGTGCTACATATACCCATTTCATTAGTCAGACCCCATTGCAGTGTACACTGTGCTACATAGACACATTTCATAAATGCAGATCTCATTACAGTGTCCGTGTGCTACATAGACACATTTCATTAGTGCAGACCCCATTGCAGTGTACAGTGTGCTACATAGACACATTTCATTAGGCAGACCCCATTACAGTGTACAGTGTTGCTACATAGACACATTTCATTAGTGCAGACCACATTACAGTGTACAGTGTGCTACATAGACACATTTCCTTAGTGCATACCCCATTACAGTGCACAGTGTGCTACACGAACCATTTCATTAGTGCAGACCCATTACGTGTACAGTGTGCTACATAGACACATTTCATTAGTGCAGACACATTACAGTGTACAGTGTGCTACATAGACCACATTTCCTTAGTGCATACCCCATTACAGTGCACGTTGCTACACAACACATTTCATTAGTGCAGACCCCATTACAATGTACAGTGTCTACATAACACATTTCATTAGTGCAGATCCCATTACAGTGTACAGTGTGCTACATAGACACATTTTATTAGTGCACATCTCTTTGCAGTGTACTGTGTGCTACACTGACACTTTTCATTGGTGCAGCCCTCATTACACTGTATAGTGTGCTACATAGATACATTTCATTAATGCAGACCCCATTACAGTGTACAGTGTGCTACATAGACACATTTCATTAGTGCAGACCCCATTACAGTGTACAGTGTGCTACATAGACACATTTCATTAGTGCAGACCCATGCATTGTACAGTGTGCTACATAGACCCATTTTTATTAGTGCAAACTCCATTCTGTAAACAGTGTGCTACATAGACACATTTCCTTAGTGCAGACCCCATTACAGTGTACAGTGTGCTACAGAAACATTTCATTAGTGCAGACCCTATTGTAGTGTACAGTGTGCTACATAGCACATTTCCTTAGTGCAGACCCCATTGCAGTGTACAGTGGCTACATAGACACATTTCATTAGTGCAGACCCCATTACAGTGTACAGTGTGCTACAGAGAACATATTTCCTTAGTGCAGACCCATTGCAGTGTACAGTGCTACATAGACACATTTCCTTAGTGCACACCCCATTGCAGTGTACTGTGTGCTACACTGACACATTTCATTGGTGCAGGCCTCATTACAGTGTACAGTGTGCTACATAGATACATTTCATTAATGCAGACCCCATTACAGTGTACAGTGTCTACATAGACACAGTTCTTAGTGCAGACCCCATTGCAGTGTACAGTGTGCTACATAGACACATTTCATAGTGCAGACCCCATTGCATTGTACAGTGTGATACATAGACCCATTTTTATTAGTGCAGACCACATTACTGTAAACAGTGTGCTACATAGACACATGTCCTTAGTGCAGACCCCATTACAGTGTACAGTGTGCTACATACACACATTTCATTAGTGCACCCCATTGTAGTGTACATGTGCTACATAGACACATTTCCTTAGTGCAGACCCCATTGCAGTGTACACTGTGCTACATAGACACATTTCATTAATGCAGACCCCATTACAATGAGCAGTGTGCTACATAGACCATTTAATTAGTGCAGACCCTATTACAGTGTACAGTGTGGCTACACAACACATTTCTTAGTGCGACCCTTTTGCAGTGTACGTGTGCTACATAGACACATTTCATTAGTGCAGACCCATTACAGTGTACAGTGTGCTACACAGACACATTTCCTTAGTGCAGACCCCCTTACAGTGTGCAACAAATAGACACATTTCCTTAGTGCAGACCCTATTACAGTGTACAGTGTGCTCATAGACACATTTCCTTAGTGCAGACCCCTTTGAAGTAAACAGTGTGCTACATAGACATATTTCATTAGTGCAGACCCCGTTACAGTGAACAGTGTGCTACATAGACACATTTCATTAGTGTAGACCTCATTAAGTAGTGTACAGTGTGCAACATAGGCAAATTTCCTTAGTGCAGACCCCATTACTGTATACAGTGTGCTACACAGACACATTTCCTTAGTGCAGACCCCATGGCAGTGTACAGTATGCTACATAGACACATTTCCTTAGTGCAGACCTCATTGCAGTTACAGTGTGCTACATAGAACACTTTCATTAGTGTAGACCTTATTACAGTGTACGTGTGATACATAACACAATTCATTAGTGCAGACCTATTGCAGTGGCAGTGTGCTATATAGACACATTTCCTTAGTGTAGACCTTATTACAGTGTACAGTGTGCTACATGACAACAGTTCCTAATGCAAACCCCATTGCAGTGTACGTGTGCTACATAGACACATTTCCTTAGTGCTGACCCATTACAGTGAACAGTGTGCTACATAGACACATTTCATTAGTGCAGACCCCATTGCATGTTACTACATAGACTACATAGACACATTTCATTAGTGCAGATCCATTGCAGTGCACAGTGTGCTACATAGACACATTTCATTAGTGCAGACCCATTCATCAGTGCACAGTGTGCTACATAGACACAGTTCATTAGTGCACCCCATTACAGTGCACAGTGTGCTACATAGACACTTTCATTAGTGCAGACCCCATTACAGTGCACAGTGTGCTACATAGACACAGTTCATTAGTGCAGACCACATTACAGTGCACAGTGGCTACATAACACATTTCATTAGTGCATTCACATTGCAGTGTACAGTGGCTACACAACACATTTCATTAGTGCAGATCCCATTGCAGTGTACAGTGTGCTACATAGACACAGTTCCTTAATGCAGACCCCATTGCAGTACAGTGTGCTACGTAGACACATTTCCTTAGTGCTGACCCTATTACAGTGAACAGTGTGCTACATAGACACATTTCATTAGTGCAGACCCCATTGCAGTGCACAGTGTGCTACATAGACACATTTCATTAGTGCAGACCCCATTGCAGTGCACAGTGTGCTACATAGACACATTTATTAGTGCAGATCCCATTGCAGTGCACAGTGTGCTACATAGACACATTTCATTAGTGCAGACCCCATTGCAGTGCACAGTGTGCTACATAGACACATTTCATTAGTGCAGATCCCATTGCAGTGCACAGTGTGCTACATAAAGAGACCTGCTGGCATCTCCACCCCTACCAAAATGGGTAGTGTTGTTGCAAGGAATTAACCCATTGCTGATTGTTCCTAGAAATTCACATTTACATATTGTGACATTGTCTGCATAAGGTTTTAATTTAATGAATTGCAATGGTAGAGCGCAGTATGTGGGCATAGGCCTTCACTGTTAACCCTACACTACTGTTCACCCCATTTTACTGTTTTTCTACTTCACATCATGGAAATCATTCCACCCCAATACCTTAATTTAGATTATTATTGAGTTAAATGGGAAGAATCTGCAATAACACTAAAACATCTAAAGCACTGGACTATCCTGTAGCTGCTTTTGCCCTGTGGGTGATCAGCCATAAAATCTGATGTTTTGTGCATGGTTTACTGTGTGGCTTGCCAGTTATTTTAAAGCAATAGTTGAGGTTTGTATATTTTAGTAAGACATACAGTGCACATACAGTAGATACAGGTTTATCTATACACTGTACTACATTAATTAAGACAAAACCACCTGACTTTATCTGGGACTTAGCCAATCAGAAGACTCGATCTGCTAAAATTTTTCCCTGGGTACTTAAATTGGTTTAATTGGGAGGCGAGGAGGAAAGTATAATTGTCCGAAATTGGATTTTAGGGACAATCTTGATTTATAAAGGTCAAATATTACTGTGCCCAAAAAAGAGCCCAAAAGTTTTAAAATTAGAAGGTCTCTAACCCAGGGAAGTAGAAAAATCCTATTCCTACTTCCTTGGACGGCCACATGCACAAGTGGTGATCTGGCATAGATTTGCTTCTGTGTCCTGTCACTCACTGTTGCTTTTTTGGTGCTTAAATGCCCTTTAAACTGGCCAGCTCTAAACAACCATTATTTTAATACCAGTGGTCCATTTGGATGAAATATCATCCTGTGTGTTCCACCTAAAATCTTTCATTGGTACCGCAAACCAAATCATGAATAATCAGTGCTAAGAAGCTGGTAGAGGTGACTGCAGACATACAGTATTGCAATTTGAGACTAGATACACTGGGTGGTGTTTAGATTAGTCTGACTCTTGCCCTGTCAGCACAGAACTTGTTACCACAGCTGTATTTAGCAGGTAGTTGTGAAAAATCTTTGTGTGTCCTTATAATTGATGCACCCCAGGCCCATCTGTTTGAGGATGCGACTTCCCTTTAACTATTGTCTTTTATCTCACTACGTACATTCATTTCATTTTCTCTTTCCAATTTCAGATTCTTTGTGCTTCGCCCTCCAACCCAGTGCTGTCTGCAAAATTACACAACTAAATGAAATGTTTGCAGCTGCACCTTTTCAGAATAAGGTGATGGGTTTGAAATCCCTTTCATACTTTCAGTATTTAATGATAGCTTAATGCATATTTTATCTGTTTGACTTGGAGCAATTGAGATATTGGGTTAAGTAAACAATATTTATTGAACTGTGAGTACAGCGGTTGGGTGTTGTTTTTCCTGAGACCTGTATTATTTTATCATACAACAGAACAACGAAAGATATTGCTTAATATTTTTCGATATTTAGGGAACAATTGATCTTGCAACCTATTGTACAATGAACAATTGGCAAAAATTACCAACATGTCTAATCTTTGTTGTAAAGAACTGTTGCCTAAAAATCTGTCAAAAATAACTAGAGATGTTAGTAATATTGGCCCGATGTTACTCTGCCAGTGCATGGTCTTCTCTTAGGCAGTTAATAGGGTGATTTTTAACAGCACAAATCACTCTACTTGCAGATAGGTAATAAGCATTGGAATATTTCTCCTAGCACTTCAGTATCATGCAGAGGCCCTCAAAATGGTTTGAAATCTGCTGTATTGCTATACAATGTCATATATTTAGAAGATAGATGACGGATGCACTCCAAGGGCTTTTAAAATACATTCTTATTTAGAATAAGTAAAAACACCATTTATGCGTTTCAACCCATCTGGGTCGTCATCAGGATAAACTACGTCACATCCTTTCCCTTCAAAAAGGTAAGTGCCCGCTCCTTTACCTTTTTGAAGGGAAAGGATGTGACGTAGTTTTATCCAGACGATGACCCGTCCATTGTTGGGCCACCCACCCGGGCAGCTGATTGGATGACCCAGCCATATATTTACTTAAAGGGCAAGTCCAGGCCCAAATGAAAACTTACATACAGGTAAATCACCCAAAACCCTAAACGGTAATAGTTTGAAATCTGAAATATATAATTCTAACCTGAAATCCTGCACAATGTCCTGTTTCCTTTGTTTTCTGCTTCCTGGTTCTTCAAGTTACCAACTGTCAGTTATGGAATCACAGCCAATGACTGAAAGTAAATTCCCAATCCCTGTCTGCCTCTTCTGAGCATGCCCAGGCTCAGTACAGGCTCAGTACAGGCTCAGTACAGTTTTCTAAAGTACTGCTTTCCTGTTTCCATGAGTACTCCAGAAGCATAGTAGGCATACAGTAATGAATCAGTGGACAAAGTATGATATATCACATATTTTAAAAAGGGCATTCTTACTAAAAGATATTTTTATGTGGTGGAGTTATCCTTTAATGTCCTTTAATCGCCTCCTAGTGTCTGTATGGGGCCTTAGCACTTCCCCACTATCATCCCTGCAAGCAACATATACAACAAATACATGAATCAATACAATACAATAACATTTGTAAAGCGCTTTTCTCCTAAGGACTCAAAGCCATCCTGCAATAACCCTGAGATTAATTTAGTAAATATTGATCATTCCTCACACTGATCCATCTGCAGTTTAAACCATAATCCTAATGAAGCGGCTAGGACATTGTCTGTTGCTTTAATGTGAGAATTTGCACCTGGAATTTAGAACGAAAATACAATAATGTTTTTTTTAAAATTCTACTTTTCTAGAAAAGCGATATCTGAAATTTAGATAATGCAGGGCCAATTACAAAGAAGTGTTCTTTACCTTCTCCTCTACAGTGAACATTGACATTTTCTTTCTCCAACTATGTGAGAATGGGATGATTAAGTAAATTCCTCTGTGTGCTGCTTCATCTCATCAGAGACTGCTATTTGAATGGTTGACGATACCAAAGTAACGGTGTAGGAGAGGAAGGGAGTTAACAAGTGTTTATTTTTTTATCGTTTTAAAGGAGAAGTTTACTGGAAATTACCCTGTCCCTATTTTTATATTAATGCATTAAGTGGTCTCTGACAGACAGGTGGTTCTACAAACAGCAAATTTGTAATAAATTAATGTTAACATGGCTTTATGGAGTGTGGGCAATTTAAATAAACATGGAATTTAGCTGGAGACATTTCACATTATTTGTTCATATTATTTGGCTAACAGGATGCTACTGACAAAACACTGCCCTTTATCTCTATGATATACCAAAGAATCTGTTGTGACAAAATATCATTGTGATGATAGTGCTCCATACAAAGGAAACGGAAGACTCTTTGCATGTTTTTCGATTGAAAGCCAGACAGGGCTATCTTAAGGGCATGTCCACCCCCAAATATAATCCCCTCCACTACTGGCCCATCATGTAGTGTAGTTTAATACTTACCTCACATCCCAGCTCCATATGGTTCTCCTGTATTCCCCCCCCAAAGTCCCAAAAACTGCCCACCAGGAGGATAGAAGAGTCCATACTCTCCTCCTACCTGGCCTCTGGGAGAAGTTTGGCATGCGTACTGCCCCTTCTCCCCCTCCCTCCCCCTCCACTCCTCCCTCTCCCTCCCTCTCCTCCCGATTAGGATTCCCTCACCCTAGTGTAAATCCCTTTATATGTAACATTCCCCGTCCCCCCAGCCCAACCCTCTATTTATTTTATTTGAATGCCCCAAACTTTACTTACCCCCCCCTCTTTCCTCCGCTGAAATGAACTCCCGGCAGCCGCGTCCGTGATTGGCTGCCGCTCAGCCAATCACAGACGCGACTGCCGGTCCCACCCCTCTGCTTGCATTTTCTCGCACATACTTTCCTCCACCCATACTGTCCCGGCCCTCTGCTTGCATGAAACTGCGGCTGCCACCAGTGGAGAACGACGGAGGAGAGAGGTAGTAAGTAATGATCGGGGAATTTCTGAAAAACTATTATAGCGGTTGGGGCTGAGGAGGAAGTCCTACACTATCTCAAAATGGTGAAATGGCTGGTGTGCATGGCAAAATTCTCCCGAGGAGAGACAGGAGGCAGAGTCCTATATGGACTCTGCCAGGCTCCTGGTGGCAGTTTTCTGGACTTTGGAGGGGCATAGCTGGGCAGCCATTTGGATCTGGGATGTAAGGTAAGGATTTTATTACACTACACAGGGGCCATAGTAGGTTAAATTATGGTTTCGGGGGTGGACATGCCCTTTAAGGCCTCAAGGTAGGGGATTTGAGCAGTTCTATCAGTATAGTTAGCTTAACCCAGTGTACACACGGTCCGATATTTCAGCCCAAATCGATGCTGTACTGAATTTAAGTCAATTATGGTAGCGCTAAATATTGACAATAATTTGAACCTGATTATGTTTTTGTTTTTTTTTTGTCACTATGGCTTTGTTCTGTTTGAATGGGCCACAAAACGAATATTGGCATCACTTTCCTTCACATTAGACAACTACTGATCGGGATAAAGATCAGACTGTCTAATGTAAAAATTGTATGGTGTATGTGGCCATACACATTGTGATCATAATTGTGATTGTAAACCGACTGATACCTTGATAGACAGACGTACAATGTTAATTGTATGTAGATGTAGCATACATATTGTTGACATTCAATTTGTTTTAATGTCATCTATTGTGAGGTTCATTACATGACATTTAATCGGAACTTCAGAAATACTACTATCATTTTACCATCAACTTAAAAACGACTTTCCCGTCATAATTACGATACATATTATGTCTAACGTGCATAATAAATTGGGAAAATCCTTGAAATGTGTGATTGTTACGGCTTTACTTTTTCTAAATGGCCCTAAAACATTGTGCGTTTGTGCCTTTTGCTGACAGCAGCAAGTGTAAGATTTTGGTTCACAGGTCTTTAATAAAAATGTTTTTAGTAGAAAAAAAACCTAAAATTTGAAGTCTAAATCTAAACCTACTAATTTCATGAAAATTCAGGGTATGGGACGACAAAACTTGAACATTCATATTACAAGATCAGGGCAATACTGTTGTTATGAAGGTAACAACGCAGGGGAAATGTCATAGTAAAAAAGGGGTGTTTGCGGGTGCATTTTGAACTGTGTAAACATGTTAAAGCAATATTCTCGCGGACGGAGCGTGCCCTATAGCGTCCGAATTGAAGAGATCCACCATTGTGCTCACATGTTAGAAGTATGTATTCAACTATCTGTTATAATATGAATCATGTACTCAAAATGAACAGGGAATAAAAAGGTTAACTATCTGCCATGGGAAAATTGTTGGGAAACACTTGATTTAGAGGAACAGTGTGGCACTACTATGTGGCCCCAGCACAGGAAACTTAACCCAAAACAAATACCCAAAACAAAGGCCACAAACGATTACACACATCTCTTGGATCTGGTCAAGAACCCGCAGAAAGCTGTGTTTAGAGATTTCCTGCATGTCTCTTCACTCAGATCACATATAAAAAAGAAATTCTAATCAGCTTTTGTGGTGCTTCTTGGGATAACTGCTTTCAGGGTAAGCTTAAACAGTAGCTATTTTCCCTTATTAAAATATTCTAAAGATACAATCTGTTTTGCCTATGTAGCTTTCTGTTTACCGTCTCTCTTCTTTCTATTAGACTCATTCACCATAGTTTCTGTTGCTGTACATTAGATCACAAAACAACTCAAAACCAGCTAAGCTAAGAACTATTTCCCAATACAGCCACAGTATAAACGTCTCCCTTTATCTGTAAATACCCTTCAAGCAGCACCTCACCTACATGATTCATTCTTCCACATTCCAAAATTCAAGTGCTTCCTTTAAATCTTTAATTTATTAGATGAGTCTTTGAAAAGGTATTTTTAAGGGCATGTCCATCCCTAAACTAACCCCATACTGGCCCACTGTGTAGTCTAAAAAAATTCTTACCTAACTCTCTGCCCCATAAGGTTCTTCTGCACAGGGGGCATAACTACCTATAATATATTAAAAGTTTTTTTGTAGGGTATAGATGCAATTTAAATATATAGCGTGTTAGTTAATAATACACTGCACCGCAAAAATGCTAAGTGGCCACATTAGTGTATTTTGTTGGCGTACTGTGTATCTCTGCTGCCCTGCGTGCTACCTTTTTTGCGGCGCATGCAATCACATTTTTGTGCATCGCTATTGCTGTGATAGGGTAACAGCAAGGAATCTCAACGCCAGAGGCAGCGCGAGTACGCACATGAATTCTTGTGCCCTGCCTAGTGGGTCGAGCCCAAGGAGAATAAAGATGGTTCTAAAATGAACTTAGAAATGTTTACCTTGAACAATGCAATAGGAAAATACATTTCTTGCTGGTAACTTTATTGGCTTTAATGATTCCTTTCCTTACAAAGAATAATCCTCAAACATCTGTTACAAGAGAGACGTGAATCTAGGCACAATAGAATAATGTCAGTTTATTAATCAACATATAAAACCAGGGCCGTTTTTTAGGCATAAGCCACCTAGGACAAGTGCTAGGGCGCCTATAATAAACCAGGGCGCCCATGTTTCTCCTAGCATCTCCCTGTCAGCATTTACTTGCGCTGTTAGATCTGCTCTCCTTGTTCTGCTGCTGTAATTTGCAACATCGTAGTAGAGAGCCTGAACTCAGCTCCCTCGCTTGGATACAATTTCAAGTGAACTGAAGGTGAAGGAAGGAGGGGAGTGGATGAGCTCAGCTAATGGTACTGAGGGGAACAGTTCTAAAATCCAGCTAAAAGCTGCTGCAGACTTTATAACAGTGGTCCCTGTCAGGGGGCCGAATTATCCACAAGGCACCCAAGGCAAGTGCCTGGGGCCCGATGTGAGGGGGGCCCATTGGGAGCCGTCCAGGGGCCAGTTCATCTGCATTAAAATGTGTCAGTACAAATATATTGGGCAATTGAATTAAAACCTTTATTTACCCATAGCGGGCGCGGCAGCGCGTGCGTGTGCAGCGTTAGCGTATAATTGATTAATTTGCTGGAGACCTGGAGTCCACCAGGGGGCCCGGCCGCTGGATCCTATCAGGAGGACTCGGAGCGACTCGAGCGAGGACCGGGAGAGATCATGGTGGTTCAGTTTGTCTGGGCGGGCGGCAGTCGGCGCGCAGCGCACATCAACTGTGCGCATGCAGTGCCTTGCGTAAGAGACGGAGAATGCTGGGCGCAACAGGAGAAGAAGCGTGCCGGTAAGTTAACCCAAGGCGGGGCGGGACCGAATACACTGATAGTCTGAGACACGAACAAAGTAAGTAAAAACATCCAGTCTTCCATACAGTAACCATTACAGAACCAACTGCTTTCATGATCAGTGCCAGTCCAGATCTGCCAATGTGGGAGTGCCGAGTGGGGTTGGTTGTGGGGGGGGATGGGGTGGGTGGGGGGATGGGTGTGATGGCCCTGGGAAGGAGGCAGAGCACCATCATGGCTCAATGCTCATGTCACATGGGGTGGGTGCTATCATGGGGGGGGAGGCACCACCATCATCATGGGTGCCATCATGGGGGGGAAGAGCAGTAGAGCACCATCATGGTGTGTGTGTGTGCAAATGGGGTGTAAGTAAGCACCAGCACACACACACACCCCTGGCCACTATTGCAATCTGATGGGTCATGTGCCATCATGGCCATGGGGGTCGGGGGTGACGAGGGTTGCAATCAATCAGATGGGTGTGCAAGCAAGCACACCCCCCCCTGGCCTGCCACCAGTGCTTTCTATGGGTACCAGTAGTAGGGCGTTGTCCATCATGGCCCAGGGGGCTGGGGAGAGGGATGGGTGGGGGATGTGCTGTGGTGCCAGGGGGGGATGATTGCTGGGGGTGCAGAGGGAATTATCCCCTCTGGCACCCCAGCACACACACACCCCTGGCAACCAGCACATCCGTTCCATACAGAGTGCAATGAATGATTGCAATCAGATGGGTGTCATACACACGTGCCATGTATGGGCACTTTATCGGCCAAAACGGCCATTCGAAGATCCGCCTGGCCATGGGCAATGATTCCAACGAAACGATTGTTTTTGGCTGATAATTGCCCTACACGGCATGATTAATGTTTAAAACGACCGTTCATACACATCATGTGTCGCGGGTCGGCGCGCAGCAATCGCACGTGTGTACAAACCTTTAGACTCAGTTATTCATGGGCATCTCAGGAAGGGAAATCAAATAGGTTAGGTTTTATCAGAGTAATTTATCAAAGTATTTATCAAAGTAATTTTAACCTGACACTTCTGCACATTAAAAGCCTCCAAACAACATTGAATCAGACAGAACACTTTGACATAAAGAGAACTCAACTTAATTTTTTTTAATCCTTATGTAACAGCTTTTCTTCCCAAAACTACCAGCATGTAGTTCAACATATTTAATACATTGTACAGTAAAATGGATACTTTGCTGCTAAAAGCATAACTCTTTAGGATTGATGAAAAGCAGATCATTAGTTGTCTAGGACATTTAGCTCTCTAGGTTCCCATTGTTGAGAATTAGCAAATTAGCTACGCTGTGAGGCTGGGTACACACACAGCCAATATTTTCGACCGATTCACGGCACTTTCGGTCGATTGGGCAAAAATATTGGCTAGTGTGGGTACACACCAGCAGATATTTCTGTCCGAATGACTGATTGTGGCGTATGGTTGGCCAGAAATACCGGTGGTGTGGGGGCAGCTACCGCGGCCAAGCTCAATCGCCAGTTCCTCCGCACAAACAGTTTCCCGGTCGAGGACATACTCGCAGCGAATGCTTGGTCAGGACAAAAAAGTCTCTAACGTGTTTACCCAGCCTTAAAGTACAGCTGTGTTTAAATTCAATTACCAACCACACAGCGTGAAATACAGTTTCAGGTGCAAATTAAGATTGGATCAACCAAACCTAATTGTCTACAGAGCCCAGACAGAAGTGTCTGCCTGTACTAGTGCATTCACCTGACATGTACAGTATTATGTGTGTTTACTATTCTGGAATTCTGCAGACATGTTGTCAGCCTGAAAGGAAGAGAATATGTACAATGTCAATCCTGTAAATGTCTCCAGGTGAATATCAGCAATGCTTCCCACAAACCCCATAGCAGATAACAGCAGTTTATCACTATATTCTGGTATATGGCTAGGAACAAAGACTTCTGGGAATTTACCGTTGTTACTCTCTGCTTCTTTGTCTGGATGGCCAGATTTAGGAGATCCATTTATATATTCTCCCTGTGGTCTTACTGCTGCAGTAAGCAGAGGACTTCAGACATGCCACCATGTAGGCTATGGCTCCTAGGCCATGCCTCTGAAATCCAACCCTGCCAATTTGGGTTACATAGAGGGGTACTCTTATCAGTGGCATAACTACCGCCACCGGGGCCCCGTGGGGGCGCCACAACCACCCATAATCTCGCAGCGACCAGCTTTTTCAAAAAGCTGATCGTGCATATGAAGGAAACATACGCACAATCAGATTGTTAAAAGTCCGGACCCAAACTTCCGTTAAAAGGAGCCGATATTCTGATCGATCGGAGTGGCGACTAGGTCGTTCACTCTGCATTTCGATGCGGTCGGGAACAGCCCCTACACATTAACGATAATAGGGAAATCCCCTTGTTTCCCAACGGGATTTACCTATTATTGGTCATAGGTATGGCCACCTTTGGTCTTGCTTTGTTCAGCTATCCTATAAGCAGAATATGTGGTGCAGTTTTGGAATCCTGTGTAAAGGAAATCTTGAAATGGAAAGGGCAACTACGTACAGAAACTAATGGGTCATACAATAGATTGTGGCATTGTTCACCAATAAAACATATCAAAACACACAACATCCCTTAGTCTAAGATGAAGTAAAGATCAGTCTCAAGTTCAGAAGGGGTTTTTCACTGTGAGAACAGTAAACTATGGAGTTGTCTTCATTTGATGTGGTGATAGCAGGTTCATTGGATAATTAAAGAAAAGGCTTGATGCGTTTCTAAAAAATGTTGCATGTTACTGGTATTGATACATAAAGTTGAAGTTGATCCAGGGAAATTTCTAAATGCCACTTGTAGTCAGGAGGGGCTGAGTAGGTTGGAATAGATAGAAGTATATTCAACCTCAAATACTATACTATGCTAAACAGGGATGGTAGTAATGGATCCATAAGTAAATATCTTCCTTATTTTTTATTATTCTTTGTATTATCATATACAAAACATATCTGTCTTCCCACTGTCAAGTTCTGGTTTGCAATAATATGTGCTCCTTCCTTCCCAAACCTTGATTATCTTGCTCTGTTAACCCAGGACACAAAACTCATCTCTTGGTCTGTGCGCTGAGTATACATTGGGTGGGGAAAGTGTGTGGTGTGATAGAGTAAATCATTTCAGTGGGGGATGAGTGTTATACTATGGTCTGGTGGGGTTGGGGGGTGGGAAGGATAACGTTCTTTTCTTGAAAGATGCTGATATGATCTTGTCAGATACAGGAATACCACAAAATCCCTTTAGGGATATTTTTTCTTAGGCTTATTGAAATGCACTTTTGCAATCATCATATGTGTCAAACTATAATAAACATATCTTTGACTCCAAAGAAGCAGAGACCTAGATGTCAAATACTACTGGGGAAAGTGGTAGAATGTGGTGCATTGGCTTTACCAGATATATTCAGCACCCTAAAATATCTGTAATCGAGAAGTAGAGGCTGAAAACAATTTTGATGTTGTATTATCACATATTTATCTGAATTAAAAAGTGCATATTTGCATTTCTGTCCATAGGATTCCTAGAGACATTCTTACAAATACAAAAACAATCTTATTGTAGAAGGAGCATCTGACGTCACTATAGTTCATTCCAAATCCTTGTTCATAGATCCCACATAGATTCGTTGTTTTAATTAAAGGACAATCTTACTCACTAAGCCACGGTCTCTCTTGTTCAGTTTCCTCATCCCGGGTTAAACCTCTCAGACCTGTACTCACCTCATAGAGTTCCAAACGTCAGTGCACTTTTCTTTGCTTCCTCCATCCGTCCCCGATTTGACCAATAGGCGGAGGGAGGCGGGGAACAGCGCAGCAGTGATCGTAATTGTAAAGGTAAGTACAGGACTCAGGGGAGTGTTTAGGGGGGGGTTCTGGTGCCTGGATCCCTCTTTTCTGTCTGCTCATTCATTGCTTTCTGTCTGTTCTACGTCTCCTGCTGCCCATAGACTGTTACATTGATTTGTTACATGTTAATGGGTGCTGGTGAGTTAGTTTTTGTTTCAAAAATGTATCCAGCTTGTATGACAGACAGCATAGAGATTGTATCAACATTAGCCCTGCAGCTGCCAGTGGTGATTGCTGAGACTGGGTTATATACAGACTTACTGTACCTACTCACTGTGATGGAGTTAGTAAGCAGGAATAGGGACATTAAAAACCCTGAAGGGTGTTGTTGTATAGCTTATAGAATTACAGATGATATAAAATCTTTATAACACATCTTAAAATGTAGGGATTGTACAAAAAAATACAAGGCAGTGTTAAAAATAAAAGAAGTCCTATGAAATCCTGGCTATTGTGTCACATCCCTCTAATGAATATTTTACACAATAACAGAGGCAGAAGGGAACCTATTGGGTTTACATGTATACACACATCTCTTGGATTGTACTGGAAGTGTCAGTGCTTTAGAAATACATGTTAAATATACATAAAGTTCAGACTAACTCTAGATAAGACAGGACAGTATCCACTCTTAATTTGGTTATATCACTATCACATTTTTCTGTTTGTTTATCGATTTGTTTGATAAATCTATAAGCAGAAGATATTTAAACCCAGGGTTTTGAGAGAGGGGGCGACTGTTAATATCCGTTCCACCGAGGGACCTGTGACTGGAAATGGTCTGGGGAAAACTTACATACATCCAGAAGTGTAAAAAAAATAACTTTCCTTACGATTGAAATGTTTTTCGAGATACACATTCTATTTTTGAGGGGTCACCAAAATTTTAGAAATTAGAATTTTAAGGAATTTTCGAAATTTTGTAAAAATGATACAGTAACTTACTGTAAATGGCTCTGGAAAATGGTCTGGGGAACAGATGATCAGATTCTTTCAAATCAGAATTGGTTACAATCAGATTTGTTCAGAAAGTAACTGATTGGTATACTAACCAATCAGAATTCTTTCTGAAGAATCTAATTGTAACCATTCTAATGTGGAAAATAATTTGATTGGTATATTAACCAAACAGAATTTTAAAGAATCTGAATGTAACAAATTCTGTTTAAAAAAATCTGATGGTTAATATACTAATCAGATTCTTTCTGAAAGAATCTGATTGTATCCAATCAGAATTGGTTACAATCAGATACTTTCAGAAAGAATCTTATTGGTACGGCTTCTGGAAGAATCTGATTGTAACCATTCTGATTAGTTACAATCAGATTCTTTTAGAAATAATCTGATTGGGTATACTAACCAATTATACTCTTTCTGAAATAAGCTGATTGAAACCAATTCTGATTGGAAGAAGATCTGATTGTTAGTATAGCAATCAAGTACTCCTGAAAGAATCTGATGTATCTAATCAGAATTGGTTACAATCAGATACTTCCTGAAAGAATCTTATTGGTATGCTTTCTGGAAGAATCTGAATGTACCAATTCTGATTGGAAAATAATCTGATTGGTATACCAATAGATTCTTTCTATAAAAAAAAAAAAAAAAAAAAAAGCTGATGTGTAACCAATTAGAATGGTTAGTCAGATTCTTTCAGAAGAATTGATTGGTATGCTTTCTGGAAGAATCTAATTGTAACCAATCAGAATTAGTTACAATCAGATTCTTTTAGAAAATCTGATTGGTATAGTAACCAATCAGATTCTTTTCTAATCAGAATGGTTACAATCAGATTCTTTCAGAAAGAATAACTGTCTTTTCCCCAGACAATTTTCGCGGTCCCAAAACTATTTACAGTAGTAACTGTATAATTTTATGACATTTTCTTTGAATTTTCGAATGCGTCTCGAAAAAATTTGCAAAGTGGAATTCCCGCAAAATCCGTGAATCACGAAAATGCGTCGCGGAACTGGGTACAATTTTACGATCCGGTCCATCTCATTCTTGATCTATTTATTGTTACATTGTATACAATAAATCAATAGGAGATCCATTGGATCATTCTATAATTAAAGTTATCAATCTGTCTTTAAATACTCACCCTCCCCATTTACTCACAACTGTCACCAGGGATTCTGTTAGAGAGGGATCACTATTGGTAATCTGAGGTCCTATAAAGAACCCAGACTATCCTGTCATGTTTCATATCTATTACATTCTTTCAGTTCAGGGCACAGGTTCATGGATCTACTGGTGCCTATCTCTAATCTATAGATATCCCTTCCTGTCCAGGAAATAGCAGCTCTCCCTTTGTCTATTGAAAGGGGAGGGGTGGGATTATGTGAGAGTGAGAAGAATGTTTTTACTAAGACTGTCACGTTTTCCTACTAACACTCAGAAATGTTTTGATTGGCTAACATGCTGTCAATCTAATATGAAGAACACCATTGGACAGTCCACATAAACAGGTTCCCATATAACATGTGCGTAATCAGGGTGTCCCTGTCTATGGTGCACCACTTTGAATATTGACCAGGCCTGTAGATTGTGGTATCTTGTAAGTTGGTGTACACTTATTGTTGCCTCTGAGTTTGTATCCAATAAGTAAATTGTCTGTCCAAATATGTCCTCCCAACAGGTGGGTAACAGGATCTTATAAACAGGACCTTGTGTTGCAGTCAATAATGTTTAGTTATACTGTTTCTTTAAGGCATAGAGGCAAGCTGGAAAAAGGGGCAGTATCAGGAAGTAAGCTAGGGAATAGCATGGGATGAGAAAGTGTATGTACCTGTTGCTCTGTTTGAATAAATCAAGTTCCCTTACACCAAGTGTTTTCTTGCTCTTGAACAATATAACAAGGGAGACATAACAACTGGCGACGAGGATGGGATTGTATGCAGAGGTTTTTTGTATGTCTCTTTTGTAAACAACCACCTCTATCATTTAGACATGCATGGGAGGGCTGAGCATGACGTCTTTGTCCGCATATTGTTTCATTTTCTGTTTGGATTGAGAATTGTTTCTCTAATAGAAGAGTCACTAGGTGGTGGATTGTGTGCACTAGGGATTTCTGGAAGAGTGTATGAATTGGCCTGTTAAAGACAAGTTTTGACAGGAGGAACATTAGTGGTTGTGTGGGGAGTGTTTCGGTAATTGCGTAAAAATTTGTACAATGCCTGCTTTATGGAATTTGTTCCAGATAAGCAGCCTTGACTCTCTTCCTAGAGTACTCATAACCGTTCTACAATGCCATTAGCTTGTGGCCAGCAAGGAGTTATTTTCTGGTTTAAATCCAAGATAGCAGCAAATTGTTGAAACAGATGTCCATTAAATGGTGGCCCGTTGTGTTTCATTTATTTTTTCATTACTATTTGTATTTTTGTGTTTAACCTTAAAAAAAAAAAAAAAAAGAGGATGTATGTAACATCTACATGTTTAGTTATACTGTTTCTTTAAGGCATAGATGCAAGGCTGGGTGTCTATGTAGCACACTGTACACCGTAACGGGGTCTGCACTAAGGAAATGTGTCTATGTAGCACACTGTACACTGTAATGGGGTGTGGCAAGATCAATTGTTCCCTAAATATCGAAAAATATTAAGCAATATCTTTTCTTGTTGGTGTTTCATTGATAAACTAATACAGGTCTCAGGAAAAACAACACCCAACCGCTGTACTCACAGTTCAATACTATTGTTTACTTAACCCAATACTCAATTGCTCCAAGTCAAACAGATAAAATATGCATTAAGCTATCATTAATACTGAAAGTATGAAAGGAATTTCAAACCCATCACCTTATTCTGAAAAGGTGCAGCTGCAACATTTCATTTAGTTGTGTAATTTTGCAGACAGCACTGGGTTGGAGGGCGAACACAAAGAATCTGAAATTGGAAAGAGAAAATGAAATGAATGACGTAGTGAGATAAAAGACACATAGTTAAAGGGAAGTCGCATCCTCAAACAGATGGGCCTGGGTGCATCAATTATAAGGACACACAAGATTTTTCACAACTACCTGCTAAATACAGCTGTGGTAACAAGTCTCTGTGTCTGACAGGGCAAGAGTCAGACTAATCTAAACACCACCCAGTGTATCTAGTCTCAAATTGCAATACTGTATGTCTGCAGTCTACCTCTACCAGCTTCTTAGCACTGATTTATCATGATTTGGTTTGCGGTACCCAATGAAAGATTTTTAGGTGGAACACACAGGATGATATTTCATCCAAATGGACCACTGGTTAAAATAATGGTTTGTTTAGAGCTGGCCAGTTTAAAGGCATTTAAGCACCAAAAAAGCACCAGTGAGTGACAGGACACAGAAGCAAATCTATGCCAGATCACCACTTGTGCATGTGGCCGTCCAAGGAAGTAGAATAGGATTTTCTACTTCCCTGGGTTAGAGACCTTCTAATTTTAAAACTTTCTTGGGCTCTTTTTTTGGGCACAGTAATATTTGACCTTATAAATCAAGATTTGTCCCTAAATCCAATTTCGGACAATTATACTTTTCCCTCCATCTGCCTCCCAATTAAACCAATTAAAGTACCCAGGGAAAAATTTAGCAGATCGAGTCTTCTGATTGGCTAAGTCCCAGATAAAGTCAGGTGGTTTTGTCTTAATTATGTAGTACAGTGTATAGATAAACCTGTATCTACTGTATGTGCACTGTATGTCTTACTAAAATATACAAACCTCAACTATGCTTTAAAATAACTGGCAAGCCATCAAGTAAACCATGCACAAACATCAGATTTTATGGCTGATCACCCACAGGGCAAAAGCAGCTACAGGATAGTCCAGTTGCTTTAGATGTTTTAGTGTTATTGCAGATTCTTCCCATTTAACTCAATAATAATCTAAATTAAGGTATTGGGGTGGAATGATTTCCATTGATGTGAAGTAGAAAAACAGTAAAATGGGTGAACAGTAGTGTAGGGTTACAGTGAAGGCCTATGCCCACATACTGCGCTCTACCATTGCAATTCATTAAATTAAAACCCTATGCAGACAATGTCACAATATGTAAATGTGAATTTCTAGGAACATCAGCAATGGGTTAATTCCCTTGCAACAACACTACCCATTTTGTTAGGGGTGGAGATGCCAGCAGTCTCTTTATGTAGCACACTGTGCACTGCAATGGATCTGCACTAATGAAATGTGTCTTGTAGCACACTGTGCACTGCAATGGGGTCTGCACTAATGAATGTGTCTATGTAGCACACTGTGCACTGCAATGGGATCTGCACTATGAAATGTGTCTATGTAGCACACTGTGCACTGCAATGGGGTCTGCACTAATGAAATGTGTCTATGTAGCACACTGTGCACTGCAATGGGGTCTGCACTAATAGAATGTGTCTATGTAGCACACTGTTCACTGTAATAGGGTCAGCACTAAGGAAATGTGTCTACGTAGCACACTGTACACTGCATGGGGTCTGCATTAAGGAACTGTGTCTATGTAGCACACTGTACACTGCAATGGGATCTGCACTAATGAAATGTGTCTGTGTAGCACACTGTACACTGCAATGTGATCTGCACTAATGAAATGTGTCTATGTAGCACACTGTGCACTGTATGTGGTCTGCACTAATGAACTGTGTCTATGTAGCACACTGTGCACTGTAATGGGGTCTGCACTAATGAACTGTGGTCTATGTAGCACACTGTGCACTGTAATGGGGTCTGCACTAATGAACTGTGTCTATGTACACACTGTGCACTGTAATGGGGTCTCACTAATGAAATGTGTCTATGTCACACTGTGCACTGCAATGGGATCTGCACTAATGAAATGTGTCTATGTAGTCTATGTAGTCCACTGCAATGGGGTCTGCACTAATGAAATGTGTCTATGTAGCACACGTTCACTGTAATAGGGTCAGCACTAAGGAAATGTGTCTATGTAGCACACTGTACACGCAATGGGGTTTGCATTAAGGAACTGTGTCATGTAGCACACTGTACACTGTAATAAGGTCTACACTAAGGAAATGTGTCTATATAGCACACTGCACTGCAATAGGGTCTGCACTAATGATTGTGTCTATGTATCACACTGTACACTGTAATAAGGTCTACACTAATGAAATGTGTCTATTAGCACACTGTACACTGCAATGAGGTCTGCACTAAGGAATGTGTCTATGTAGCATACTGTACACTGCAATGGGGTCTGCACTAAGGAAATGTGTCTGTGTAGCACACTGTATACAGTAATGGGGTCTGCACTAAGGAAATTTGCCTATGTTGCACACTGTACACGTAATGAGGTCTACACTAATGAAATGTGTCTATGTAGCACACTGTTCACTGTAACGGGGTCTGCACTAATGAATATGTCTATGTAGCACACTGTTTACTTCAAAGGGGTCTGCACTAAGGAAATGTTCTATGTAGCACACGTACACTTTAATAGGTCTGCACTAAGGAAATGTGTCTATGTTGCACACTGTAAGGGGGTCTGCACTAAGGAAAGTTGTCTGTGTAGCACACTGTACACTAATGGGGTCTGCACTAATGAATGTGTCTATGTAGCACACTGTACACTGCAAAAGGGTCTGCACTAAAGAAATGTGTCTGTGTAGCACACTGTACACTGTAATAGGGTCTGCACTAATTAAATGTTCTATGTAGCACACTGCTCATTGTAATGGGGTCTGCATTAATGAAATGTGTCTATGTAGCACAGTGTAACTGCAATGGGGTCTGCACTAAGGAAATGTGTCTATGTAGCACACTGTACACTACAATGGGGTCTGCACTAATGAAATGTGTGTATGTAGCACACTGTACACTGTAATGGGGTCTGCACTAAGGACATGTGTCTATGAGCACACTGTTTACAGTAATGTGGTCTGCACTAATAAAAATGGGTCTATGTATCACACTGTACAATGCAATGGGGTCTGCACTAATGAAATGTGTCTATGTAGCACACTGTACACTGCATGGGTCGCACTAATGAACTGTGTCTATGTAGTACACTGTACACTGTAATGGGGTCTCATTAATGAAATGTATCTATGTAGCCACTGTACACTGTAATGAGGCCTGCACCAATGAAATGTGTCAGTGTAGCACACAGTACACTGCAATGGGGTGTGCACTAAGGAATGTGTCTATGTAGCACACTGTACACTGCAATGGGGTCTGCACTAAGGAAATATGTCTCTGTAGCACACTGTACACTGTAATGGGGTCTGCACTAATGAAATGTGTCTATGTAGCACACTGTACATGCAATGGGGTCTGCACTAAGGAAATGTGTCTATGTAGCACACTGTACACTACAATAGGGTCTGCACTAATGAAATGTTTCTGTAGCACACTGTACACTGTAATGGGGTCTGCACTAAGGAAATGTGTCTATGTAGCACACTGTTTACAGTAATGGAGTTTGCACTAATAAAATGGGTCTATGTAGCACACTGTACAATGCAATGGGGTCTGCACTAATGAAATGTGTCTATGTAGCACACTGTACACTGTAATGGGGTCTGCACTAATGAAATGTGTCTATGTAGCACACTGTACACTGTAATGGGTCTGCATTAATGAAATGATCTATGTAGCACACTATACAGTGTAATGAGGTCTGCACCAATGAAATGTGTCAGTGAGCACACAGTACACTGCAAAGAGATGTGCACTATAAAATGTGTCTATGTAGCACACTGTACACTGTTGGGATCTGCACTAATGAAATGTGTTTATGTAGCACACTGTACATTGTTGGGGTCTGCACTATGAATGTGTCTGTGTAGCACACTGTGCACTGTAATGGGGTATGCACTAAGGAAATGTGTCTATGTGTGCACACTGTACACTGTAATGTGGTCTGCACTAATGAAATGTGTCTATGTAGCACACTGTACACTGTAATGGGGTCTGCACTAATGAATGTGTCTGTGTAGCACACTGTGCACTGTAATGGGGTATGCACTAAGGAAATGTGTCTATGTAGCACACTGTACACTGTAATGTGGTCTGCACTAATGAAATGTGTCTATGTACAGACGACTGTACACTGTAATGGGGTCTGCACTAATGAAATGTGTCTATGTAGCACACTGTAACTGAATGGGGTCTGCACTAATGAAATGTGTCTATGTAGCACACGTACACTGTATGGATCTGCATTATGAAATGTGTCTATGTAGCACATGTACACTGCATGGGGTCTGCACTAATGAAATGTGTATTGTAGCACACTGTACATTGTAATGGGGTCTGCACTAATGAAATGTGTCTATGTAGCACACTGTGCACTGTAATGGGTAGCACTAAGGAAATGTTTCTATGTAGCACACTGTACACTGTAATGTGGTCTGCACTAATGAAATGTGTCTATGTAGCACACTGTACACCGTAACGGGGTCTTGCC
>JAACNH010004788.1:0-22736 GCA_019447015.1 Hymenochirus boettgeri | reverse complement strand
GTAGACCATGCAAAGGGATTCAATGTAGACCATGCAAGGGGATTAGATGTAGGACACATGCAAAGGGATTAGATGTAGACCATGCAAAGGGATTCGAGTGAGACCATACAAAGAGATTAGTGTAGACCTGCAAAGAGGTTAGATGTAGACCATGCAAAGGGATTCGATGTAGACTATACAAAGAGTTTAAATGTAGACCATACAAGAGTTAGATGTAGACCACACAAAGAGATTAGATGTAGACCATACAAAGAGATTAGATGTAGACCATGCAAAAGAGATTAGATGTTAGGACCATGCAAAGAGGTTAGATGTAGACCATGCAAAGGGATTCGATGTAGACTATACAAAGAGTTTAAATGTAGACATACAAAGAGATTAGATGTAGACCACACAAGAGATTAGATGTAGACCACACAAAGAGATTAGATGTAGAACCACAAAGAGATTAGATGTACACATACAAAGAGATTAGATGTAGACCATACAAAGAGATAGATGTAGACTACAAAGAGATTAGATGTAGACCATGCAAAGAGATTAGATGTAGACCATACAAAGAGGTTTAAATGTAGACCATACAAAGAGATTAGATGTGACCATACAAAAGATTAGAGTAGGCCATACAAAGAGTAGTGGTAGACCATACAAAGAGATTAGATGTAGACCATACAAAGAGATAGATGTAGACCATGCAAGAGATTAGAGTAGACCATACAAAGAGTTTAAATGTAGACCATACAAAGAGATTAGATGTAGACCACACAAAAAGTTAGATGTAGACCACACACAAGAGATTAGATGTACACCAACAAAGAGATTAGATGTAGACCATACAAGAGATTAGATGTAGACCATACAAAGAGATTAGATGTAGACCATGCAAGAGATTAGATGTAGACCATACAAAGAGTTTAAAGTAGACCATACAAAGAGATTAGATGTAGGCCATACAGAGAGATTAGATGTAGACCATACAAAGAGATTAGATGTAGACCATACAAGAGATTAGATGTGTAGACCATGCAAAGAGATTAGATGTAGACCATACAAAGAGTTTAAATGTAGACCATACAAAGAGATTAGATGTAGACCATACAAAGAGATTAGATGTAGACCATGCAAAGAGATAGATGTAGACCATGCAAAGGGATTCAATGTAGACCATGCAAAGGGATTAGAGTAGACCATACAAAGAGTTAAATGTAGACCATCCATCTAATGGATGGTCTACATCTAATCTCTATAAAGCACTATCCAACACAGCCCCTCCATATATCTCAGAGCTGATCCTGACACAGTGGCAGATACAACCTCCACTCCGCAAACTATACCCTCCTCTCATCCACCCTTGTCACCTCTTCCCATGCCCACATTCAGGACTTTACTTTGTGCTGCCCCTTGCTCTGGAACTCCTTCCTCCGTCTGTCCGTCACTCATATCCCTTAACAACTTCAAGCCTAACCTTTAAACCCATCTCTTAGGCTAGCATATAACCTGGCCTAAACATTACCCCCTTACTACCCAATATGATCCAACCCGCCTTTCACGCTCCACTGCCATCTATTTACAGCCTAACGATTCCCGTCACCTTAGTCTCCCCCCCATATCCTCTAGTCTGTAAGCTCTTTGGGCAGGGTCCTCTCTCCTTTGTATCACGGTATTGCTGTAAGAAAATCCTCACTCTGTTTTTATATTATGTATTACCTGTGTATGTAATATGTATGACTTTATATAACATGTATTACCCTATATGTAATGTATGTCTATGTAATTGTAAAGCGCCACGGAAGAGTGTGTGCGATATATAAATCAATAATAATAATATAATAACACAGAGCATTGTAGTCAGGCTAAATGAGACTTGGCTCCTTTACCTCCCATTCTTCAATTAATGTGAAAAAGAGACTTTCCAGTGGCGTAACTAGGAATCACTGGGCCCCCCTTCAAAACTGTGATGGGGCCCCTATACGTGTTTACACACAGTTGTTTTCTTGGATAATGCTATAATCTGTCAAAGGAAAAATAAGAAGATGGGCCCTTGGCTCCCGGGCCCCCTGCGGTAGCTCCCTGGTAGTTAGTTACTATATAATGTGTGTGTGCCCAAATACTGAATCCACCACAGGAGCGCCTGGAGACCCCCCACTGGGCAGAATAAAGAGACAGGGAGGAACCCAAAGTCGCTGCAAAAAAAATATTCTTCGCAGCGATTCTGGCAACCTACCGACTCCAACAATATCAATAGATAGATGCAACCTGTGTACGTAATAAAGCACAGAATAACTAATTCAGATAATAATTAAAGCACATCATTTATTATCAATAGACAGATAGATAGATATAATATACTAGCAAAATACCCTCAAAAACCTTTTTAGTAAGAAAGCAATAATGTATCAAGATTGCTGTAATCACTCGGCACTTGATATATTAAAGAAGACAATTCAAAAGCTTTACGATAATGCAACACTCATTAACTTTAATTTAATATTATATTTTTTATTCAACTACGAAATTTTGGGTGAAAATAACCCCACCACCCCTCCCCATCCGCCCCCAATACCCCCCACTATTCCTCTCTGTCCACCCTCCAAACCCTTCCCCTTACACCTCAGCCAGTCCCCGCACATACCCTGAAATTTGGTTAAAAATCGGTCCAGCCGTTAGTGTGCAGGAGTTCAAAATTCTATTCCCCCCCCCCATTCACCCTCACCCTAAAAATATATAATTTTTTATTCAACTACGAAATTTTGGTGAAAATAACCCCCACCACCCCTCCCGTCTGCCCCCAATACCCCCCACTATTCCTCTCTTTCCACCCTCTAAACCCTTCCACTTACACCTCAGCAGCAGTCCCCGCACACACCGGGAAAATTGGTAAAAATCGGTCCAGCCGTTAGTGTGCAGGAGTTCAAAATTCTTTCCCCCTCCCATTCACCCCACCCTAAAAAAAATTATTCGTTAACCTTTTACTGGTAAAGAGTATATGCATACAAAATTTGGTTGAAATCGGACCAACCATATAGATTTGTTATAGCTTGTAAGCTAGGTAACCATAAGTCTGTGCAATGTCAGATAATCACCGTTACAGGTGGAATTTCGAAACGAACCTGCTTAACTTTTGTAAGTAAGGTGCAATGAATGAGCCTGCCAAATTTAAGCCGTCTGCCTCCACGGCAAGTTGGAGAATTAGTGATGAGTGAGTGAGTGAGTGAGTGAGGGCTTTGCCTTTTATTAGTATAGATGCATCTGGCCAGCTGCTGAAATCCCTAAAAAAACCTATAAAAAGGGTTCTCGTATAATATGAACAAAGCCAAGAAATAAGTTAAAATATATATAAAACCATATTCTATATATGATAGAACAATCTAAAAAAAAGTAGATATACAGTCTCAATGTCCGTAATCAAATCAGAACAAGCAGATATATCCATAGTGCAGAAATCCTAATAAGGACTTATAACTCAGGTTCTTATCGTGTCCTTCTTGGACTCATAAGCAAAACTCAAAAAGGATATGTGTGCACACAATAGTCATGAACTGTTACAGCCAGTACATAGATGTTAATACATCACGCTCTTTAGGGTCGTGTATTCCTGACAGTATTAGCGATCCTTAAATCCCCGGACTGCCATATGCTGGTAATGTCCGTGGCCTCTCTGCACTTGGGATTCGTAATAGATCTAGGTGAGTCGCACACTCAATATTCAGTCGGGTGCTTTTATACTCCAGTGGTGTTTAAAGGGACTGTCCACCCCCTTTTGAAAAATGAATATGTGGTAGATAAGCCCCCAAAGCTAGACATCGTTTAATTCTCAACCTTTAATTCGGCTTCCACACAGAGATATTATACTTACATCCTCCTCCTCGCTCCACCGCCGCGGCTCTGCACTTCGGGTAAGGCAGTCAGTGTCGGCCGTGACTGTGACGTCACGGCCAATCACTGACTGCCATTCCCGGACCAGTCTCCCCGCGGTGCTCGGGAACAGAAAAAGAACAGAGCAGCCACAGTGGAGACTGGGAGAAGACCGGAAGCGGCGGTGGAGCGAGGAGGATGTAGTATAATATCTCAGTGTGGGAGCCGAATTAAAGGTTGAGAATTAAACGATGTCTAGGTTTGGCTGCTTATCTAAACATATTATTTTCAAAAGAGGGGTGGACAGTCCCTTTAAGATTCACAACCTCCTTCTTCCGTGTTACATAACTACAATGCGTTTCGCTTCAGAGCTTCGTCAGGTAGTCCTGGTAGTTACCCCCTGATACTTATTTTTTACATTAACATACCCTTTAATTTAAGATCGCTTTAAAGAAGAATTATAGTACACATAAACATAAAAAAACAGTTTTTATGAAAGTACCTGGAGCAGGGAGGTAGAATGGTAATTCCTACTTCCCAATATATATCTGGGAGGAAGGACAGCACAAAGAAAAACTATCTTGCCAGTCTTCCTACTGTCTTCAGCACAATCTATATTACAGGAAGGCCCAGGATACTAGTCTAAAAATATTGGGGGTAGGATATCAGTGTACTCCCTGAATCAGGTATCTTTCAAAGGTAACTTTGATGCAAACATGTCTAATCTTTTTTTAAGTCTTTCAGAAATGTCGCTGACGCAATCGGAACAATGTCACTCAAAAGCTGCCTCAAAGCCACTTGCACGGTTTTTGCACCAGTTTTAAGGACTCTCATTGAACGACCCCCTCTTAAAAGGCAACAGGGTAAACATCCCTGTACTGAAGAGATTTGTAAAATAGGTTGCTGATTGTAATAAAATAGTATGTTATAAACAGACCAAAATATTCAATTAGATTCTCAGTCAAATCTGTGTTTGGTCTCTTTTTTTTATCCAGATAATTTATTACTTTAAACTTTACCGATATTTTAACTTCCATTTATGAGACATCTGCTGTGGTTGGAGGATGTAGATGTGACAATAATTAAGGATAAATTGCAGTCACACTCTAAGGAGCACAGATAATCAGAAACTGCAAAAAGGAAAAAAAAATGTATTTTGTAACTGTTCAAGTATGCATTGATCTTTCTAACACAATGGCTGTGAGCCATAAGAAACACATTCTTCAAAGAAGATATTGGAAAGATTATTAAAGGAAGACATTTTTTTCTCCATTTATTATACATCAACAGTTTGCCTCAAAGATTCTGGCCTGTCTACAGGCAACAAATTTGAATCTTATTTATGTTCCAGTACCATAGAGGCTGGTTTGAATACAGAAACTGCTTCCTACCTACTAGGAACATCAAATTTAGGAAGCTAAATATCAATTTTGTGGAGGGGGTAGACCTGCCCTTTAACTCATGTCCCTTATAAATTCAACCCCCAATAATGTTGTTCCTTAAAGGGCATGTCCACCCCAAATTTAACTTTTGATATGTGGTAGGGCATGCTCCCCCAGCCCCAACGCATTAATATAATTGTTAGAAAGTCCCCCGATTCTTACTTACCTGCCCTCTCTCCTCCGCTGCAGTGTTCAGGCCCTTGCTTGTATGGAATTGAAAGCAGGGGGCGGGACCGGCAGCTGCGTCCGTGATTGGTGAGAGGCAGGGAGGGTGCACTGAGCATGCCTCAACCTGATGAGGTTGAGGAGTCTCAGGCACAGCATGAGTCACACACTGCCCTACACAGCAGTTTCCTGGACTTGGAGGGGCACAGAGGGGAACTATTTTGAGCAGGAATGTAAGGTAAGGATTGTTTTTTAAACTACTTGATGTGGCCAGTAAGGGGTTAAATTAGTTTTGGGGGGGGGACATGCCCTTTAACAGCAAATTATGTTTATAATAAATTCAAGTTGACTACTACATATGGATAAGTCAACAGGTTTTCTAGACTAAGCAAACTGCATCATAAGTTGGTTACCAAAAGTATATAAGGTAACATAGTCATCTTGGGGCATTTTCTGATGATACTAATAGAGCGGTTGGGGGGCTGGGGGGACAGGGGGAATGTTAGGTAAAAAAAATTTTTAGAAGGGTGGACATACCCTTTAATCTGACTAGAGAGGAACCAAACCAGTAAGTTTCATTATGTTGGTGCTTCCACGGAATGTGTCATAGTTCCGTGGAACCCAAAATCTACTGCAAATACAATTAGATTTTTTTGCAAACACAAGTGGATTTTTTTTTTTTGTTGAAATTTTAAAAGTTTGCGATCCACAAAATTTCAAAACAACTGGTTTGTATATTATTTTTAATTAACAAATTTAAATTGAGAAGGATTTTATTTTGAAGTGAATTAGTCCTATTTTACATGCATAGAGTAAGTATTCTATCTATTCTCTTTAGTTTTGGAAAAATCAGCTGATTTCATATCTTTTACTATGCCTGCTCTGGTCAGTAGTAAGCTGCTATTTTAGGTTCTGCAATGTGGTTCTTCCCGGATGCTCCTTGGAATGTTCCTAACAGTAATTTCTAATGATTTTCTCTTGGTTGATTCAAACATGGTGTCTACTTTCATTCTGATTCTCCTTCCATTTATTTAATAAATCTGCTCAGAACATAGAGATGGGATCCGGATTCGACCAGGAAACCTCTCGGTTCCGAAATCCACAGATCGACCGGATTTCGGAGCCTATTTTCGGTTATCATCGAATGTTCAAGGCTATTTTCAAGGATTATTGAAAGTAGCCTCAAATGTTTGATAATCCTCGAAAATACGAATGGAAACTTGAAAGTAGTCTCGATCTATTTTCGAGTATAATCGAAGGTTCCAGGCTACTTTCAATAAGCTGAAAATAGCCTGAACATTCGATGATTGAAAATTCGTTCCGTTTTCAGATCTTCGAATCTTGTGGATGTTCCCGAGATCCGAAAACAGAACGAAACTGGTGAGTTTTGGCCATCTCTATCAGAGCAAGTTGTATTACATTGAAACATTAATAACTTCCTACAGAGGGGGACTATTTAAATGCATGAAGTAATATGTATATTGGAGCAGCTACAAATTCAAAACACTGTAATATAAGTTACTGATATAGTAAAATGATTCTGTGTGGTGTTTAAGCTGCTAGAGGCAGGAAGGGTGGGGATACAGGCGTAGGAAATAGACAGAGATGTACAGACGTTCCTCGCATCACTGACAGTCTGTGTACAAAAGGCCAATTAAAAGAACTGTAGTCAATGAAGACATGATGATCGAAAGAATTAACATTTCTAAAGCTTGTTGTGCAGAATGGTTATATTTAGCGTCCTTGAGGGCATGAGACACATTTTATATAGTATATTGTTGGGATTAATGGAGAAACTAAGAGCTGAATGAAAGAATGACAAGCATTAACCAGTCTTTGTGCCATTTTACCAGTGGTTATATACAAAGCATTTTACCAATGATTATTTGGTTTGCGGTGCCAATTTGTGTTTGCGCGAGTGTTGGGGGACCTATAAGTCTGTAGCTACGCCACTGCAGCGGTGACTTCTGTATTGGGTTCTATATGTAGAACAGGCCATTGTTATATACAGTCTGTACAGTATTTCATTGCAATGCATATCGACCAGTTTTCAAAAGTTTCAAGGGGGTAAAAGGGGAACAAGGACTTGTAATGGTAAATGTTGAAACTTCTTCTTAAATCACAGCAAAGGATCGAACTAGATTAAACCAGAGACCATGGAGGGTTTTCCTGGGGGATGCTGCAAAAAATCTATTATATTTATTATATTAATATTTATTGCATTCGTTTTAGATTTAAAGTTGAGGGTAATATATAATTGGCGTATTTGGTGGTGGTGTATTTTCTACAATTTGGGTTCTTCTGAATAAATTCATGTATTTGAGTAAACAGGGGCTATATAATTAGTGTCATTTAACTAAGTTGTGGTTTATTATATACTACACTAGTAGAGAATGTCGACAGAAGAAAAGAAAAACCACGTTAGTAGTCGCTGAGGGAGCGTCTTGTGGGAGGTTGGAAAGGGGTAGATGGGAAAGCGTGAGGGAAGTGAGCAACAAATAGATGATAAGTAATTTAGAGTCTTGGCTTGTAGCAAGCCTGGTCATGGGCCAATGGGTGGTTCTGAGGGTTGAAAGTTGAAACACCATCTGTTGTTCTAGTGGAGCACACTGGAAATAAAAGGCTGTGCAGGTGGAAATATATACTACAGGCTGGCTAAGGACAATGAATGAGAGAAGATGGGACTAACCCAGGGATGTCAACCTGCGACCCTCCAGATGTTTGGATCGCGCATAAAAGCGCCTCAGTGTGGCCAAGCCCTAACCAATCATTTTCTACTTTCCCACTAATTGTAGATTTTCTTTTTCCCAGTAAGATAATTGGCCACCTGGATTTACTGTAGATCGTTTAACCATAACTCCCCACAAAGAAACAAACGTTTCTTATTACCAGTGTGTAATAATCTGTTGTACAGGATTGTATTGGAACGTCTTTTTCCTATTAGATTGAAAAAAGCTTCGTTGTTTTTTTCTTTTAAAGATCCAAAGCCCACAAGCGATTAAACCGATTGCTGCACATTATACGTAGAAAGCTCTGTGATGTTTATCATTCTGCCTTTCAATTGATCCTGGACTTTCTGATGTGTTCTTCCCTCTGTTCCCTGTGATCACATGATGCCCTGGGGTTCTGTTGAAAAGCTGTGTTAGGAAATCAGCAAAATATCAAACCCAGCCGCACTCAGGTCACATCCGTCCAATAAAAATCCTTTAGCATGGTAAAGGGTCAGGATTGAACTCAAACGTTTTAAACCTCTTTTCTGCATCTGGGGCATTGCCTTCATTTCATATAACAGAGAACACAACAAGTTACAGACCAATTATCCAACCCACATTACAGAGTGATCTGGTTTTTCTAACCCATATGGTACATACTGGTATACATGGTATACATGGATATATACAGCGCATTATATGATTTCAGCAGGTTTATAGTTAACTAGATTACTAGATTATGGTTCTCCTTTAAATACAGGACATGCACAATGGAGCATTCAAGGTTTTTATGATGATGGCCCCACACACCCAGTCCGACACAGGACACATGTATGGCTATAATGAAAATGTTAGTTGGATTCCATTGAACCGGTATCTTTTATACACTGCATCGATTATAAACTGGCATATCTTTGTTCATGATTAAAGATGTCCCGGATTAGAAATGAACCTGTTATCAGAGTAGTTTTCAGAAAACAGTCGGAACTTAAAAAAACTAAATATTGAAAATACGAATTTAGAAATTGAAATTGAAAAGTCAGAAATGACATTGAAAATCCCATTGTAAATTAGAAAAACGTGGTTGAAAATTGGGTTCGAATAGGATTACCGATTGCCTATGGCAATGTGGGATTCCCGACAGGTAAGGAGTGTGTTTTAGTGATATTGCATCTTGTTGAATGCAATAGAATAAAATGCAGATTATTCATTATTTCAAATAAGATAAACCTAAAAAACAAACACAGCAGAAAAACATGCATCAGAGTGTAACTGGAGGGGTAACAAAGACTACGTTGATAGGGTTGAGAGGGACCTATTCAATGTTCAGCTCTGAGTATAAGGAAGAAGAACGTACATAGTACTGTGCTCATTGTATGTATGTGGCCAACAGTACCCATATGTATGTGGCAACAGTACCCATGTAGTATGTGACAACAGTACCCATGTATGTATGTGGCCAACAGTACCCATGTATGTATGTGCAAACAGTACCCATGTATGTATGTGATTAACAGTACCCATGTGTATGTGATTAAGTACCCATGTATGTTGTGTCCACAGTACGTATGTATGTGACTAAACAGTACCCATGTATGATGTGACTAACAGTACCCATGTATGTATGGGCCAACCGTACCATGTATGTATGTGGCCAACAGTACCCATGTATGTATGTGGCCAACAGTACCCATGTATGTATGTGGCCAACAGTACCCATGTATGTATGTGGCCAACAGTACCCATGTATGTATGTGACTAACAGTACCCATGTATGTATGTGCCAACAGTACCCATGTATGTATGTGACTAACAATACCCATGTATGTATGTGGCCAACAGTACCCATGTATGAATGTGACTAACAGTACCCATGTATGTATGTTGCCAATAGTACCCATGTATGTATGTGACTAACAGTACCCATGTAGTATGTGACTAACAGTACCCATGTATGTATGTGACTAACAGTACCCATGTATGTATGTGACTAACAGTACCCATGTATGTATGTGGCCAATAGTACCCATGTATGAATGTGACTAAAGTACCCATGTATGTATGTGGCCAATAGTACCCATGTATGTATGTGACTAACAGTACCCATGTATGTATGTGGCCAACGGTCGGAAACAAACAATCCTGCATCCAAAAGCAGTCCGTTTACAAATCCATTTGTAAATTAGAAAAACGGTTGAAAATTGGGTTCGAATAGGATTACCGATTGCCTATGGCAATGTGGGATTCCGACAGGTAAGGAGTGTGTTTAGTGATATTGCATCTTGTTTGAATGCAATAGAATAAAATGCAGATTATTCATATTTCAAATAAGATAAACCTAAAAACAAACACAGCAGAAAACATGCATCAGAGTTGTAACTGGAGGGGTAACAAAGACTACGTTGATAGGGTGAGAGGGACCTATTCAATGTTCAGCTCGAGTAAAGGAAGAACGTACATAGTACATAGTGCTCCTTGTATGTATGTGGCCAACAGTACCCATGTATGTATGTGGCCAACATCCATGTATGTAAGACTAACAGTACCCATGTATGTATGTCAAACGTACCCATGTATGTATGTGGCACAAAGTACCCATGTTGTAGTGTTGATTAACAGTACCCATGTATGTATGTGATTAACAGTACCCATGTATGTATGGTCCAACAGTACCCGTATGTATGGCCAACAGTCCATGTATGTAGTGACTAAGTTACCAGTATGTAGTGGCCAACAGTACCATGTATGTATGTGGCCAACAGTACCCATGTATGTATGTGGCCAACAGTACCCATGTATGTATGTGGCCAACAGTACCCATGTATGTATGTGGCCAACAGGACCCATGTATGTATGGGACTAACAGTACCCATGTATGTATGTGGCCAACAGTACCCATGTAGTATGTGACACACATACCCATGTATGTATGTGGCCAACAGTACCCATGTAGAATGTGACTAACAGTACCCATGTATGTATGGCCAATAGTACCCATGTATGTATGTGACTAACAGTACCCATGTATGTAGTGACTACAGTACCCTGGTATGTATGTGACTAACAGTACCCAGGTATGTATTGGACAAAGTAACCATGTATGAATGTGACTAACAGTACCCATGTATGTATGTGGCCAATAGTACCCATGTATGTATGTGACTAACAGTACCCATGTATGTATGTGCCGTGGCCACATACTACATGGGTACTGTTAGTCACATACATACATGGGTACTATTGGCCACATACATACATTGGTACTGTTAGTCACATTCATACATGGTTACTATTGTCCAATACATACATGGGTACTGTTAGTCACATACATACGTACTGTAGTCACTACATCTGGGTACTGTTAGTCACATACATACATGGGTACTATTTGGCTACAATACATACATGGGTACTGTTAGTCACATTCACTACATGGGTACTGTTGGCCACATACATACATGGGTATTGTTAGTCACATACTACATGGGTACTGTTGGCCACATACATACATGGGTACTGTTAGTCCACATACATACATGGGTCACTGTTGGCCACATACATACATGGGTACTGTTGGCCACATACATACATGGGTACTGTTGGCCACATACATACATGGGTACTGTTGGCCACATACATCATGGGTACTGTTGGCCACACATACTGGGTACTTTAGTCACTACATACATGGACTGTTGGCCATCAATACGTACTGTTACACATACATACATGGGTACTGTTAATCACATACATACATGGGTACTGTTAATAACACTACAACATGGGTTACTTTGTGCCACATACATACATGGGTACGTTTGACATACATACATGGGTACTGTAGTCCTTACATACGGATGTTGGCCACATACATACATGGGTACTGTTGGCCACATACATACAAGAGCACTATGTACTATGTACGTTCTTCCTTTACTCGAGCTGAACATTGAATAGGTCCCTCTCACCCTATCAACGTAGTCTTTGTTACCCCTCCAGTTACAACTCTGATGCATGTTTTCTGCTGTGTTTGTTTTTAGGTTTATCTTATTTGAAATATGAATAATCTGCATTTTATTCTATTGCATTCAAACAAGATGCAATATCACTAAAACACACTCCTTACCTGTCGGAATCCCACATTGCCATAGGCAATCGGTAATCCTATTCGAACCCAATTTTCAACACGTTTTTCTAATTACAAATGGATTTGTAAACGGACTGCTTTTGGATGCAGGATTGTTTGTTTCCGACCGTTGGCCACATACATACATGGGTACTGTTAGTCACATACATACATGGGTACTATTGGCCACATACATACATGGGTACTGTTAGTCACATTCATACATGGGTACTATTGGCCACATACATACATGGGTACTGTTAGTCACATACATACATGGGTACTGTTAGTCACATACATACATGGGTACTGTTAGTCACATACATACATGGGTACTGTTAGTCACATACATACATGGGTACTATTGGCAACATACATACATGGGTACTGTTAGTCACATTCATACATGGGTACTGTTGGCCACATACATACATGGGTATTGTTAGTCACATACATACATGGGTACTGTTGGCCACATACATACATGGGTACTGTTAGTCACATACATACATGGGTACTGTTGGCCACATACATACATGGGTACTGTTGGCCACATACATACATGGGTACTGTTGGCCACATACATACATGGGTACTGTTGGCCACATACATACATGGTACGTTGGCCCATACATACATGGGTACTGTTAGTCACATCATACATGGGTACTGTTAGTCACATACATACGTACTGTGGACACAACATACATGGGTACTTAATCACATACACATGGGTACTGTTAATCACATACATACATGGGTACTGTTTGCACATACATACATGGGTACTGTTGGCCACATACATACATGGGTACTGTTGCACATACTACATGGGTACTGTTGCCACATACATATGGGTACTGTTGGCCACATACATACAATGAGCACTAGTACTATGTACGTTCTTCTTCCTTATACTCAGAGCTGAACATTGAATAGGTCCCTCTCAACCCTATCAACGTAGTCTTTGTTACCCCTCCAGTTACACTCTGATGCATGTTTTTCTGCTGTGTTTGTTTTTAGGTTTATCTTATTTGAAATAATGAATAATCTGCATTTTATTCTATTGCATTCAACAAGATGCAATATCACTAAAACACACTCCTTACCTGTCGGGAATCCCACATTGCCATAGGCAATCGGTAATCCTATTCGAACCCAATTTTCAACCACGTTTTTCTAATTTACAATGGGATTTTCAATGTCATTTCTGACTTTTCAATTTCAATTTCTAAATTCGTATTTTCAATATTTAGTTTTTTTAAGTTCCGACTGTTTTCTGAAAACTACTCTGATAACAGGTTCATTTCTAATCCGGGACATCTTTAATCATGAACAAAGATATGCCAGTTTATAATCGATGCAGTGTATAAAAGATACCGGTTCAATGGAATCCAACTAACATTTTCATTATAGCCATACATGTGTCCTGTGTCGGACTGGGTGTGTGGGGCCATCATCATAAAAACCTTGAATGCTCCATTGTGCATGTCCTGTATTTAAAGGAGAACCAATAATCTAGTAATCTAGTTAACTATAAACCTGCTGAAATCATATAATGCGCTGTATATATCCATGTATACCATGTATCCAGTATGTACCATATGGGTTAGAAAAACCAGATCACTCTGTAATGTGGGTTGGATAATTGGTCTGTAACTTGTTGTGTTCTCTGTTATATGAAATGAAGGCAATGCCCCAGATGCAGAAAAGAGGTTTAAAACGTTTGAGTTCAATCCTGACCCTTTACCATGCTAAAGGATTTTTATTGGACGGATGTGACCTGAGTGCGGCTGGGTTTGATATTTTGCTGATTTCCTAACACAGCTTTTCAACAGAACCCCAGGGCATCATGTGATCACAGGGAACAGAGGGAAGAACACATCAGAAAGTCCAGGATCAATTGAAAGGCAGAATGATAAACATCACAGAGCTTTCTACGTATAATGTGCAGCAATCGGTTTAATCGCTTGTGGGCTTTGGATCTTTAAAAGAAAAAAACAACGAAGCTTTTTTCAATCTAATAGGAAAAAGACGTTCCAATACAATCCTGTACAACAGATTATTACACACTGGTAATAAGAAACGTTTGTTTCTTTGTGGGGATTATGGTTAAACGATCTACAGTAAATCCAGGTGGCCAATTATCTTACTGGGAAAAAGAAAATCTACAATTAGTGGGAAAGTAGAAAATGATTGGTTAGGGCTTGGCCACACTGAGGCGCTTTTATGCGCGATCCAAACATCTGGAGGGTCGCAGGTTGACATCCCTGGGTTAGTCCCATCTTCTCTCATTCATTGTCCTTAGCCAGCCTGTAGTATATATTTCCACCTGCACAGCCTTTTATTTCCAGTGTGCTCCACTAGAACAACAGATGGTGTTTCAACTTTCAACCCTCAGAACCACCCATTGGCCCATGACCAGGCTTGCTACAAGCCAAGACTCTAAATTACTTATCATCTATTTGTTGCTCACTTCCCTCACGCTTTCCCATCTACCCCTTTCCAACCTCCCACAAGACGCTCCCTCAGCGACTACTAACGTGGTTTTTCTTTTCTTCTGTCGACATTCTCTACTAGTGTAGTATATAATAAACCACAACTTAGTTAAATGACACTAATTATATAGCCCCTGTTTACTCAAATACATGAATTTAATTCAGAAAGAACCCAAATTGTAGAAAATACACCACCACCAAATACGCCAATTATATATTACCCTCAACTTTAAATCTAAAACGAATGCAATAAATATTAATATAATAAATATAATAGATTTTTTGCAGCATCCCCCAGGAAAACCCTCCATGGTCTCTGGTTTAATCTAGTTCGATCCTTTGCTGTGATTTAAGAAGAAGTTTCAACATTTACCATTACAAGTCCTTGTTCCCCTTTTACCCCCTTGAAACTTTTGAAAACTGGTCGATATGCATTGCAATGAAATACTGTACAGACTGTATATAACAATGGCCTGTTCTACATATAGAACCCAATACAGAAGTCACCGCTGCAGTGGCGTAGCTACAGACTTATAGGTCCCCCAACACTCGCGCAAACACAAATTGGCACCGCAAACCAAATAATCATTGGTAAAATGCTTTGTATATAACCACTGGTAAAATGGCACAAAGACTGGTTAATGCTTGTCATTCTTTCATTCAGCTCTTAGTTTCTCCATTAATCCCAACAATATACTATATAAAATGTGTCTCATGCCCTCAAGGACGCTAAATATAACCATTCTGCACAACAAGCTTTAGAAATGTTAATTCTTTCGATCATCATGTCTTCATTGACTACAGTTCTTTTAATTGGCCTTTTGTACACAGACTGTCAGTGATGCGAGGAACGTCTGTACATCTCTGTCTATTTCCTACGCCTGTATCCCCACCCTTCCTGCCTCTAGCAGCTTAAACACCACACAGAATCATTTTACTATATCAGTAACTTATATTACAGTGTTTTGAATTTGTAGCTGCTCCAATATACATATTACTTCATGCATTTAAATAGTCCCCCTCTGTAGGAAGTTATTAATGTTTCAATGTAATACAACTTGCTCTGATAGAGATGGCCAAAACTCACCAGTTTCGTTCTGTTTTCGGATCTCGGGAACATCCACAAGATTCGAAGATCTGAAAACGGAACGAATTTTCAATCATCGAATGTTCAAGGCTATTTTCAGCTTATTGAAAGTAGCCTGGAACCTTCGATTATACTCGAAAATAGATCGAGACTACTTTCAAGTTTCCATTCGTATTTTCGAGGATTATCAAACATTTGAGGCTACTTTCAATAATCCTTGAAAATAGCCTTGAACATTCGATGATAACCGAAAATAGGCTCCGAAATCCGGTCGATCTGTGGATTTCGGAACCGAGAGGTTTCCTGTCGAATCCGGATCCCATCTCTATGTTCTGAGCAGATTTATTAAATAAATGGAAGGAGAATCAGAATGAAAGTAGACACCATGTTTGAATCAACCAAGAGAAAATCATTAGAAATTACTGTTAGGAACATTCCAAGGAGCATCCGGGAAGAACCACATTGCAGAACCTAAAATAGCAGCTTACTACTGACCAGAGCAGGCATAGTAAAAGATATGAAATCAGCTGATTTTTCCAAAACTAAAGAGAATAGATAGAATACTTACTCTATGCATGTAAAATAGGACTAATTCACTTCAAAATAAAATCCTTCTCAATTTAAATTTGTTAATTAAAAATAATATACAAACCAGTTGTTTTGAAATTTTGTGGATCGCAAACTTTTAAAATTTCAACAAAAAAAAAAAATCCACTTGTGTTTGCAAAAAAATCTAATTGTATTTGCAGTAGATTTTGGGTTCCACGGAACTATGACACATTCCGTGGAAGCACCAACATAATGAAACTTACTGGTTTGGTTCCTCTCTAGTCAGATTAAAGGGTATGTCCACCCTTCTAAAAATTTTTTTTACCTAACATTCCCCTGTCCCCCCAGCCCCCCAACCGCTCTATTAGTATCATCAGAAAATGCCCCAAGATGACTATGTTACCTTATATACTTTTGGTAACCAACTTATGATGCAGTTTGCTTAGTCTAGAAAACCTGTTGACTTATCCATATGTAGTAGTCAACTTGAATTTATTATAAACATAATTTGCTGTTAAAGGGCATGTCCCCCCCCCAAAACTAAATTTAACCCCTTACTGGCCACATCAAGTAGTTTAAAAACAATCCTTACCTTACATTCCTGCTCAAAATAGTTCCCCTGCTGTGCCCCTCCAAGTCCAGGAAACTGCTGTGTAGGGCAGTGTGTGACTCATGCTGTGCCTGAGACTCCTCAACCTCATCAGGTTGAGGCATGCTCAGTGCACCCTCCCTGCCTCATCACCAATCACGGACGCAGCTGCCGGTCCCGCCCCCTGCTTTCAATTCCATACAAGCAAGGGCCTGAACACTGCAGCGGAGGAGAGAGGGCAGGTAAGTAAGAATCGGGGGACTTTCTAACAATTATATTAATGCGTTGGGGCTGGGGGAGCATGCCCTACCACATATCAAAAGTTAAATTTGGGGTGGACATGCCCTTTAAGGAACAACATTATTGGGGGTTGAATTTATAAGGGACATGAGTTAAAGGGCAGGTCTACCCCCTCCACAAAATTGATATTTAGCTTCCTAAATTTGATGTTCCTAGTAGGTAGGAAGCAGTTTCTGTATTCAAACCAGCCTCTATGGTACTGGAACATAAATAAGATTCAAATTTGTTGCCTGTAGACAGGCCAGAATCTTTGAGGCAAACTGTTGATGTATAATAAATGGAGAAAAAAATGTCTTCCTTTAATAATCTTTCCAATATCTTCTTTGAAGAATGTGTTTCTTATGGCTCACAGCCATTGTGTTAGAAAGATCAATGCATACTTGAACAGTTACAAAATACATTTTTTTTTCCTTTTTGCAGTTTCTGATTATCTGTGCTCCTTAGAGTGTGACTGCAATTTATCCTTAATTATTGTCACATCTACATCCTCCAACCACAGCAGATGTCTCATAAATGGAAGTTAAAATATCGGTAAAGTTTAAAGTAATAAATTATCTGGATAAAAAAAAGAGACCAAACACAGATTTGACTGAGAATCTAATTGAATATTTTGGTCTGTTTATAACATACTATTTTATTACAATCAGCAACCTATTTTACAAATCTCTTCAGTACAGGGATGTTTACCCTGTTGCCTTTTAAGAGGGGGTCGTTCAATGAGAGTCCTTAAAACTGGTGCAAAAACCGTGCAAGTGGCTTTGAGGCAGCTTTTGAGTGACATTGTTCCGATTGCGTCAGCGACATTTCTGAAAGACTTAAAAAAAGATTAGACATGTTTGCATCAAAGTTACCTTTGAAAGATACCTGATTCAGGGAGTACACTGATATCCTACCCCCAATATTTTTAGACTAGTATCCTGGGCCTTCCTGTAATATAGATTGTGCTGAAGACAGTAGGAAGACTGGCAAGATAGTTTTTCTTTGTGCTGTCCTTCCTCCCAGATATTATATTGGGAAGTAGGAATTACCATTCTACCTCCCTGCTCCAGGTACTTTCATAAAAACTGTTTTTTTATGTTTATGTGTACTATAATTCTTCTTTAAAGCGATCTTAAATTAAAGGGTATGTTAATGTAAAAAATAAGTATCAGGGGGTAACTACCAGGACTACCTGACGAAGCTCTGAAGCGAAACGCATTGTAGTTATGTAACACGGAAGAAGGAGGTTGTGAATCTTAAAGGGACTGTCCACCCCTCTTTTGAAAATAATATGTTTAGATAAGCAGCCAAACCTAGACATCGTTTAATTCTCAACCTTTAATTCGGCTCCCACACTGAGATATTATACTACATCCTCCTCGCTCCACCGCCGCTTCCGGTCTTCTCCCAGTCTCCACTGTGGCTGCTCTGTTCTTTTTCTGTTCCCGAGCACCGCGGCGGAGACTGGTCCGGGAATGGCAGTCAGTGATTGGCCGTGACGTCACAGTCACGGCCGACACTGACTGCCTTACCCGAAGTGCAGAGCCGCGGCGGTGGAGCGAGGAGGAGGATGTAAGTATAATATCTCTGTGTGGAAGCCGAATTAAAGGTTGAGAATTAAACGATGTCTAGCTTTGGGGGCTTATCTACCACATATTCATTTTTCAAAAGGGGGTGGACAGTCCCTTTAAACACCACTGGAGTATAAAAGCACCCGACTGAATATTGAGTGTGCGACTCACCTAGATCTATTACGAATCCCAAGTGCAGAGAGGCCACGGACATTACCAGCATATGGCAGTCCGGGGATTTAAGGATCGCTAATACTGTCAGGAATACAACGACCCTAAAGAGCGTGATGTATTAACATCTATGTACTGGCTGTAACAGTTCATGACTATTGTGTGCACACATATCCTTTTTGAGTTTTGCTTATGACTCCAAGAAGGACACGATAAGAACCTGAGTTATAAGTCCTTATTAGGATTTCTGCACTATGGATATATCTGCTTGTTCTGATTTGATTACGGACATTGAGACTGTATATCTACTTTTTTTTAGATTGTTCTATCATATATAGAATATGGTTTTATATATATTTTAACTTATTTCTTGGCTTTGTTCATATTATACGAGAACCCTTTTTATAGGTTTTTTTAGGGATTTCAGCAGCTGGCCAGATGCATCTATACTAATAAAAGGCAAAGCCCTCACTCACTCACTCACTCACTCATCACTAATTCTCCAACTTGCCGTGGAGGCAGACGGCTTAAATTTGGCAGGCTCATTCATTGCACCTTACTTACAAAAGTTAAGCAGGTTCGTTTCGAAATTCCACCTGTAACGGTGATTATCTGACATTGCACAGACTTATGGTTACCTAGCTTACAAGCTATAACAAATCTATATGGTTGGTCCGATTTCAACCAAATTTTGTATGCATATACTCTTTACCAGTAAAAGGTTAACGAATAATTTTTTTTAGGGTGGGGTGAATGGGAGGGGGAAAGAATTTTGAACTCCTGCACACTAACGGCTGGACCGATTTTTACCAATTTTCCCGGTGTGTGCGGGGACTGCTGCTGAGGTGTAAGTGGAAGGGTTTAGAGGGTGGAAAGAGAGGAATAGTGGGGGGTATTGGGGGCAGACGGGAGGGGTGGTGGGGGTTATTTTCACCAAAATTTCGTAGTTGAATAAAAAATTATATATTTTTAGGGTGAGGGTGAATGGGGGGGGGGAATAGAATTTTGAACTCCTGCACACTAACGGCTGGACCGATTTTTAACCAAATTTCAGGGTATGTGCGGGGACTGGCTGAGGTGTAAGGGGAAGGGTTTGGAGGGTGGACAGAGAGGAATAGTGGGGGGTATTGGGGGCGGATGGGGAGGGGTGGTGGGGTTATTTTCACCCAAAATTTCGTAGTTGAATAAAAAATATAATATTAAATTAAAGTTAATGATGTGTTGCATTATCGTAAAGCTTTTGAATTGTCTTCTTTAATATATCAAGTGCCGAGTGATTACAGCAATCTTGATACATTATTGCTTTCTTACTAAAAAGGTTTTTGAGGGTATTTTGCTAGTATATTATATCTATCTATCTGTCTATTGATAATAAATGATGTGCTTTAATTATTATCTGAATTAGTTATTCTGTGCTTTATTACGTACACAGGTTGCATCTATCTATTGATATTGTTGGAGTCGGTAGGTTGCCAGAATCGCTGCGAAGAATATTTTTTTTGCAGCGACTTTGGGTTCCTCCCTGTCTCTTTATTCTGCCCAGTGGGGGGTCTCCAGGCGCTCCTGTGGTGGATTCAGTTTTGGGCACACACACATTATATAGTAACTAACTACCAGGGAGCTACCGCAGGGGGCCCGGGAGCCAAGGGGCCCATCTTCTTATTTTTCCTTTGACAGATTATAGCATTATCCAAGAAAACAACTGTGTGTAAACACGTATAGGGGCCCCATCACAGTTTTGAAGGGGGGCCCAGTGATTCCTAGTTACGCCACTGGAAAGTCTCTTTTTCACATTAATTGAAGAATGGGAGGTAAAGGAGCCAAGTCTCATTTAGCCTGACTACAATGCTCTGTGTTATTATTATTATTATTATTGATTTATATATCGCACCACACTCTTCCGTGGCGCTTTACAATTACATAGACATACATTACATATAGGGTAATACATGTTATATAAAGTCATACATATTACATACACAGGTAATACATAATATAAAAACAGAGTGAGGATTTTCTTACAGCAATACCGTGATACAAAGGAGAGAGGACCCTGCCCAAAGAGCTTACAGACTAGAGGATATGGGGGGGAGACATAAGGTGACGGGAATCGTTAGGCTGTAAATAGATGGCAGTGGAGCGTGAAAGGCGGGTTGGATCATATTGGGTAGTAAGGGGGTAATGTTTAGGCCAGGTTATATGCTAGCCTAAGAGATGGGTTTAAAGGTTAGGCTTGAGTTGTTAAGGGATATGAGTGACGGACAGACGGAGGAAGGAGTTCCAGAGCAAGGGGCAGCACAAAGTAAAGTCCTGAATGTGGGCATGGGAAGAGGTGACAAGGGTGGATGAGAGGAGGGTATAGTTTGCGGAGTGAGGTTGTATCTGCCACTGTGTCAGGATCAGCTCTGAGATATATGGAGGGGCTGTGTTGGATAGTGCTTTATAGAGATTAGATGTAGACCATCCATTAGATGGATGGTCTACATTTAACTCTTGTATGGTCTACATCTAATCCCTTTGCATGGTCTACATTGAATCCCTTTGCATGGTCTACATCTATCTCTTTGCATGGTCTACATCTAATCTCTTTGTATGGTCTACATCTAATCTCTTTGTATGGTCTACATTTAAACTCTTTGTATGGTCTACATCTAATCTCTTTGCATGGTCTACAATCTAATCTCTTTGTATGGTCTACATCTAATCTCTTTGTATGGTCTACATCTAATCTCTCTGTATGGCCTACATCTAATCTCTTTGTATGGTCTACCTTTAAACTCTTTGTATGGTCTACATCTAATCTCTTGCATGGTCTACATCTAATCTCTTTGTATGGTCTACATCTAATCTCTTGTATGGTCTACATCTAATCTCTTTGTTGGTGTACATCTAATCTCTTGTGTGTGGTCTACATCTAACTTTTTGTGTGGTCTACATCTAATCTCTTTGTATGGTCTACATTTAAACTCTTTGTATGGTCTACTCTAATCTCTTGCATGGTCTACATCTATCTCTTTGTATGGTCTACATCTAATCTCTTTGTATGGTCTACCACTACTCTTTGTATGGCCTACTCTAATCCTTTTGTATGGTCACATCTAATCTCTTTGTATGGTCTACATTTAAACCTCTTTGTATGGTCTACATCTAATCTCTTTGCATGGTCTACATCTAATCTCTTTGTAGTCTACATCTATCTCTTTGTATGGTCTACATCTAATCTCTTTGTATGTGTACATCTAATCTCTTTGTGGTTCTACATCTAATCTCTTTGTGTGGTCTACATCTAATCTCTTTGTGTGGTCTACATCTAATCTCTTTGTATGTCTACATTTAAACTCTTTGTATAGTCTACATCGAATCCCTTTGCATGGTCTACATCTAACCTCTTTGCATGGTCTAACATCTAATCTCTTTTGCATGGTCTACATCTAATCTCTTTGTATGGTCTACATCTAATCTCTTTGTGTGGTCTACATCTAACTCTTGTATGGTCTACATTTAAACTCTTTGTATAGTCTACATCGAATCCCTTTGCATGGTCTACATCTAACCTCTTTGCATGGTCTACACTAATCTCTTTGTATGGTCTCACTCGAATCCCTTTGCATGGTCTACATCTAATCCCTTTGCATGTGTCCTACATCTAATCCCCTTGCATGGTCTACATTGAATCCCTTTGCCATGGTCTAC
>JAACNH010004787.1:0-22738 GCA_019447015.1 Hymenochirus boettgeri | reverse complement strand
ACTGATGGAAAACTATCTTTCCAACTGGTTACACTGTCACCTCCTAATGTAGGGAGGGAAAGCAGTGAATGGACCTGCCGTGGATCTCACAGATAGTAACTAATCTTCCAACTTACACTGTCACTCCTAAACGACAGGAGACGCAAAGACGTGAATGGACTGCCATGTATCTCACTGATAGTAAACTAATCTTCCAACTGGTTACACTGTCACCTCCTAATGTAGGAGGGAAAGCAGTGAATGGATCTGCCTTGTACCTCACTGATAGTACTAATCTCCAACTGGTTACACTGCCACCTCCTAATGTAGGGAGGGAAAGCAGAATGGATTTGGCTTGTACCTCACTGATAGGAACTAATCTTCCAACTGGTTACAATGTCACTCCTAATGACAGGAAGAGCAAGCCAGTGAATGGACCTTCCTTGTATCTCACTGATAGGAACTAATCTTCCAACTGGTTACACGTCACCTCCTAATGTAGGGAGGTAAAGCAGTGAATGGATCTGCCTGTATCCACTGATCTTAACTAATCTTTCAACTGGTTACACTGTACTCCTAATGTAGGAGGGAAAGCAGTGAATGGACCTGCCTTGTACCCACACTGATAGTAACTAATCTTCCAACTGGTTACACTGTACCTCCTAATGTTATGAGAGGAAAGCAGTGAATGGACCTGCCTTGTACCTCACTGATAGTAACTAATCTTCCAACTGGTTACACTATCACATCCTAATGTAGGGAGGAAAGAGTTAAGGACCGCCTTGTACTCAGATAGTAACTAATCTTCCAACTGGTACACTGTCACCTCCTAATGACAGGAGTAGGGAAAGCAGGAATGGACCTGCCTTGTATCTCACTGATAGTAAATAATCTTCCAACTGGTTACACTCTCACCTCCTAATGAAGAGAAGGAAATCAGTGAATGGACTGCCTTGATCTCAATGATAGTAACTAACCTTACACCTGTTTACACTGTCACATCCTAATGTAGGGAGGGAAGCAGTGAATGGACCTGCTTGTATCTCATGATAGTAAATAATCTTCCAACTGGTTACACTTCACCTCCTAATGTAGGGAGGGAAGCAGTGAATGGACCGCTTGTATTCACGATCTTAACTAATATTTCAACTGGTTACACTGTCACTCCTAATGTAGGGAGGGAAAGCAGTGAATGGTCTGCCTTGTATCTCACTGATAGTAACTAATTTTCAACTGGTTACACTGTCACCTCCTAATGTATTGGGGAAAGCAGTGAATGACCTGCCTTGTACCTCACTGATAGTAACTAATCTTCCAACTGGTACACTATCACCTCCTAAGTAGGAGGGGGAAGCAGTTAATGGACCTGCCTTGTACCTCATGATAGTAACTAATCTTCCAAATGGTTAACAGTACCTCTAATGACAGGAGTAGGAAAGCAGTGAATGGACCTGCCTTGTATCTCACTGATAGTAACTAATCTTCCCAACTGGTTACACTGTCACCTCCTAATGCAAGAGAGAGGAAATCAGTGAATGGACTTGCCTTGTATCTCACTGATAGTAACTAACCTTCCAACTGTTTACACTGTCACCTCCTAATGTAGGGAGCGGAAAGCAGTGGAATGGACCTGCCTTGGATCTCATGTATAGTAACTAATCTTCCAACTGGTTACACTGTCACCTCTAATGTAGGGAGGGAAAGCCGTGAATGGACCTGCCTTGTATCTCACTGATCTTAACTAATCTTTCAACTGGTTACACTGTCACCTTCTAAGTAGGGAGGGAAAGCAGTGAATGGACCTGCCTTGGATCTCACTGATAGTAACTAATCTTCTAAACTGGTTACAAGAAACCTCCTAATGTGGGAGGGAAAGCAGTGAATGGATCTGCCTTGTACCTCACTGATAGTAACTCTTCCAACTGGTTACACTGTCCCTTCCTAATTGACAAGAGAGGAAAGCAGTGAATGGACTTGCCTTGTATCTCACTGATAGTAACTAACTTCCAACTGTTACACTGTCACCTCCCAATGTAGGGAGGGAAAGCAGTGAATGGATCTGCCTTGTATCTCATATGTTAACTAATCTTCCAAACTGGTTACACTGTCACCTCCTAATGTAGGGAGGGAAAGCAGTGAATGGATCTGCCTTGTACCTCACTGATAGTAGTAATCTTCAAATGGTTACACTCTCACCTCCAATGTAGGGAGGGAAAGCAGTGAATGGACCTGCCTTGTATCTCACTGATAGTAACTAATTTCCAACTCGTTACACTGTCACTCCTAACGATAGGAGAGCAAAGCAGTGAATGGACCTGCCTGTATCTCACGATAGTAACTAATATTCCAACTGGTTACACTGTCACCTCCTAATGTAGGGAGCGAAAGCAGTGAATGGATCTGCCTTGTACCTCACTGATAGTAACTAATCTTTCAAGTGGTTACACTGTCACCTCCTAATGTAGGGAGGGAAGGAGTGAATGAAGACCTGCCTGTATCTCATGATAGTAACTAATTTCCAACTGGTTACACTGAAACCTCCTAATGTAGGGAGGGGAAAGCAGTAAAGGATCTGCCTGTGTACCTCACTGATAGTAACTAATCTTCCAACTGGTTACACTGTCACTTCCTAATGACAAGAGAAGGAAAGCCGTGAATGGACTTGCCTTGTATCTCACTGATAGTAACTAACCTCCAACTGGTTACACTGTCACCTCCTAATGTAGGGAGGGAAAGCAGTGAATGGATCTGCCTTGTATCTCACTGATAGTAACTAATCTTCCAACGGTTTACACTGTCACCTCCTAATGTAGGGAGGGAAAGCAGTGAATGGATCTGCCTTGTACCTCACTGATAGTAACTATCTTCCAACTGGTTAAACTCTCACCTCCTAATGTAGGGAGGGAAAGCAGTGAATGGATTTGCCTTGTACCTCACTGATAGTAAAACTAATCTACCAACTGGTTACAATGTCACCTCCTAATGACAGAGGAGAAGCAAGCAGTGAATGGACCTTCCTTGGATCTCACTGATAGTAACTAATCTTCCAACTGGTTACACTGTCACCTCTAATGTAGGGAGGTAAAGCAGTGAAGGGATCTGCCTTGATCTCACTGATCTTAACTAATCTTCAACTGGTTTACACTGTCACCTTCTAATGTAGGGAGGAAAGCAGTGAATGGACCTGCCTTGTACCTCACTGATAGTAACTAATCTTCCAACGGTACACTGTCACCTCCTAACGACAGGAGAAGAAGCAGTGAAGGGACCTGCCTTGTATCTCAGATAGTAACTAATCTTCCAACTGGTTACACTGTCAACTCCTAATATAGGGAGGGAAGCAGTGAATGGATTGCCTTGTACCTCACTGATGTTAACTAATCTTCCAACTGGTTACACTGCCACCTCTAATGTAGGGAGGGAAAGCAGTGAATGGATTTGCCTTGTACCTCACTGATAGTAAACAATCTTCCAACTGGTTACAATGTCACCTCCTAATGACAGGAGAAAGCAAAGCAGTGAATGGACTTCTTGTATCTCACTGATTGAACTAATTTCCAACTGGGTACACTGTCACCTCCTAATGTAGGGAGGTAAAGCAGTGAATGGATCTGCCTGTTAGTCTCACTGATCTTAACTAATCTTTTCAAACTGGTTTACACTGTAACCTCCTAATGTAGGGAGGGAAAGCAGTGAGATCTGCTTGTATCTCACTGATAGTACTAATCTTCCACTGTTACAATGTCCTCCCTAATGACAGGAGAAGCACAGCAGTGAATGGCTTCTTGTATCTCACTGATAGTACTAATCTTCAACTGGTTACACTGTCACCTCCTATGTAGGGAGAAAGCAGTGAATGGACTTGCCTTGTATCTCACTGATCTTAACTAATTGTTCACTGGTTACCTGTCACCTCTCAATGTATTGAGGGAAAGCAGTGAATTGACCTGCCTTGTACCTCACTGATAGTAATAATCTCCAACTGGTTACACTATACTCCTAATGTAGGGAGGGAAAGCAGTGAATGGACTGCCTTGTACCTCACTGTAGTAACTAATCTTCCAACTGGTTACACTTCACCTCCTAATACAGGAGTAGGAAAGCACGTGAATGACCTGCCTTGTATCTCACTGATAGTACTAATCTTCCAACTGGTTACACTGTCACCTCCTAATGACAAGAGAAGGAAAATAGTGAATGGGCTTGCTGTATCTCACTGATAGTACTAACTTCCAAATGTTACACTGTCACCTCCTAATGTAGGGAGGGAAAGCAGTGAATGGACCTGCCTTGTATCTCACTGATAGTAACTAATCTTCCAACTGGTTCCACTGTCACCTCCTAATGTAGGGAGGGAAAGCAGTGAATGGACCTGCCTTGTATATCACTGATCTTAAACTAATCTTTCAACTGGTTACACTGTCACCTCTCTAATGTAGGAGGGAAAGCAGTGAATGGACCTGCCTTGTATCTCACTGATAGTAACTAATCTTCAACTGGTTACACTGAAACCTCCTAATGTAGGGAGGGAAAGCAGTGAATGATCTGCTTGATCCGGTTAACTTGCGCTCGCGTTAGTGAGGAACCTCACTGAATTTTCCACAGGACATAGAGCCAATGAGTGAAAGGCCTACTGGTCCTAGACAAGCGACTGCCCAGGAGGTAATGGGGTTATCACTGATAGTAACTACTTCCAACTGGTTACACTGTCACACCTCCTAAGTTAGGGAGGGAAAGCAGTGAATGGATCTGCCTTGTATCTCACTGATAGTAACAATCTTCCAACTGGTTACACTGTCACCTCCTAATGTAGGGAGAGAAAGCAGTGAATGGATTCTGCCTTGTACCTCACTGATAGTAAGTAACTTCCAACTGGTTACACTTCACCTCCTAATGTAGGGAGGGAAAAGCAGTGAATGGACCTGCCTTGTATCTCACTGATAGTAACTAATCTTCCAACTGGTACACTGTCACCTCCTAACAAACAGGAGAAGCAAAGCAGTGAATGGACCTGCCTGTATCTCACCTGATAGTAACTAATCTTCCAACTGGTTACACTGTCACCTCCTAATGTAGGGAGGGAAAGCAGTGAATGGATCTGCCTTGTACCTCACTGATAGTAACTAATCTTTCAACTGGTTACACTGTCACCTCCTAAGTAGGAGGGAGGGGAAGCAGTGAGGATCCTGCTTGTATCACACTGATAGTAACTAATCTTCCAAATGGTTACACACTGAAACCTCCTAATGTAGGGAGGGAAAGCAGTGAAGGATCTGCCTTGTACCTCACTGATAGTAACTAATCTTCCAACTGGTTACACTGTCACTTCCTAATGACAAAGAAGGAAAGCAGTGAATGGACTTGCCTTGTATCTCACTGATAGTAACTAATCTTCCAACTGGTTACACTGTCACCTCCTAATGTAGGGAGGTAAAGCAGTGAAGGATCTGCCTTGTATCTCACTGATCTAACTAATCTTTCAACTGGTTAACTGTCACCTCCTAATGTAGGGAGGGAAAGCAGTGAATGGACCTGCCTTGTACCTCACTGATAGTAACTATCTTCCAACTGGTTACACTGTCACTCCTAACGACAGGAGAAAGCAAAGCAGTGAATGGACCTGCCTTGTATCTCACTGATAGTAACTAATCTTCCAACTGGTTACACTGTCACCTCCTAATATAGGGAGGGAAAGCAGTGAATGGATCTGCCTTGTACCTCACTGATAGTAACTAATCTTCCAACTGGTTACACTGCCACCTCCTAATGTAGGGAGGGAAAGCGTGAATGGATTTGCCTTGTACTCAATGATAGTAACTAATCTTCCAACTGGTTACAATGTCACATCCTAATGACAGGAGAGCAAAGCAGTGAATGGACCTTCCTTGTATCTCACTGATAGTAACTAATCTTCCAACTGGTTACACTGTCACCTCCAATTAGGGAGGTAAAGCAGTGAATGGATCTGCCTTGTATCTCACTGATCTTAAACTAATCTTTCAACTGGTTACACTGTACCTCCTAATGTGGGAGGGAAAGCAGTGAATGGATCTGCCTTGTATCTCACTGATAGTAAACTAATCTTCCAACTGGTTACAATGTCACCTCCTAATGACAGGAGAAGCAAAGCAGTGAATGGACCTTCCTGTATCTCACTGAAGTAACAATCTTCCAAATGGTTACACTGTCACCTCCTAATGTAGGGAGGTAAAGCAGTGAATGGATCTGCCTTGTATCTCACTGATCTTAACTAATTTTCAACTGGTTACACTGACCTCCTAATGTATGAGGGAAAGCAGTGAATTGACCTGCCTTGTAACTCACTGATAGTAATAATCTTCCAACTGGTTACACTATCACCTCCTAATGTAGGGAGGGAAAGCAGTGAATGGACCTGCCTTGTCCTCACTGATAGTAACTAATCTTCCAACTGGTTACACTGTCACCTCCTAATGACAGGAGTAGGAAAGCAGTGAATGGACCTGCTTGTATCTCACTGATAGTAACTAATCTTCCAACTGGTACACTGTCACCTCCTAATGACAAGAGAAGAAATCAGTGAATGGACTTGCCTTGTATCTCACTGATAGTAACTAACCTTCCAATGTTTACACTGTCACCCTAATGAGGGAGGGAAAGCAGTGAATGGACCTGCCTTTATCTCACTGATAGTAAACTAATCTTCCAACTGGTTACACTGTCACCTCCTAATGTAGGGAGGGAAAGCAGTGAATGGGACCTGCCTTGTATATCACGGATCTTAACTAATCTTTCAACTGGTTACACTGTCACCTTTAAGGTAGGGAGGGAAAGCAGTGTGATGGACCTGCCGTGTATCTCACTGATAGTAACTAATCTTCTAATGGTTACACTGAAACCTCCTAATGTAGGGAGGGAAAGCAGTGAATTGATCTGCCTTGTACCTCACTGATAGTAATAATCTTCCAACTGGTTACCTGTCACTTCCTAATGACAAGACAAGGAAAGCAGTGAATGGACTGCCTTGTATCTCACTGATAGTTAACTACTTCCAACTGGTTACACTGTCCCCCTCCTAATGTAGGGAGGGAAAGCAGTGAATGGATCTGCCTTGTATCTCACTGATAGTAACTAATCTTCCAACTGGTTACACTGTCACCTCCTAATGTAGGGAGAGAAAGCAGTGAATGGATCTGCCTTGTACCTCACTGATAGTAAGTAATCTTCCAACTGGTTACACTCTCACCTCCTAATGTAGGGAGGGAAAGCAGTGAATGGACCTGCCTTGTATCTCACTGATAGTAACTAATCTTCCAACTGGTTACACTGTCACCTCCTAACAACAGGAGAAGCAAAGCAGTGAATGGACCTGCCTTGTATCTCACTGATAGTAACTAATCTTCCAACTGGTTACACTGTCACCTCCTAATGTAGGGAGGGAAAGCAGTGAATGGATCTGCCTTGTACCTCACTGATAGTAACTAATCTTTCAACTGGTTACACTGTCACCTCCTAATGTAGGGAGGGAAAGCAGTGAATGGACCTGCCTTGTATCACACTGATAGTAACTAATCTTCCAACTGGTTACACTGAAACCTCCTAATGTAGGGAGGGAAAGCAGTGAATGGATTGCTTGTACCTCACTGATAGTAACTAATCTTCCAACTGGTTACACTGTCACTTCCTAATGACAGAGAAGGAAAGCAGTGAATGGACTTGCCTTGTATCTCCTGATAGTAACTAAACCTTCCAAATGGTTACACTGTCACCTCCTAATGTAGGGAGGGAAAGCAGTGAATGGATCGCCTTGTATCTCACTGATAGTAAACTAATCTTCCAACTGGTTACACTGTCACCTCCTAATGTAGGGAGGTAAAGCGTGAATGGATCTGCTTGTATCTCACTGATCTTAACTAATCTTTCAATGGTTACACTGTCACCTCCTAATGTAGGGAGGGAAAGCAGTGAATGGATCTGCCTTGTATCTACTGATAGTAACTAACTTCCAAATGGGTACACGGTCACCTCCTAATGTATTGAGGGAAAGACAGTGAATTGACCTGCCTTGTACCTCACTGATAGTAACTAATCTTCCAACTGGTTACACTATCACCTCTAATGTAGGGAGGGAAAGCAGTGATGGACCTGCCTGTACCTCACTGATAGTAACTAATCTTCCAACTGGTTACACTGTCACTCCTAATGACAGGAGTAGGAAGCAGTGAATGGACTTGCCTTGTATCTCACTGATAGTAACTAACCTTCCAACTGGTTACACTGTCACCTCCTAATGACAGGAGTAGGAAAGCAGTGAATGGACCTGCCTTGTATCTCACTGATAGTAACTAACTTCCAACTGGTTACACTGTCACCTCCTAATGATTGAGGGAAAGCAGTGAATTGACCTGCCTTGTACCTCACTGATAGTAACTAATCTTCCAACTGGTTCACTATCACCTCCTAATGTAGGGAGAAAGCAGTGAATGGACCTGCCTTGTACCTCAATGATGTAACTAATCTTCCAACTGGTTACATGTCACTCTCTAATGACAGGAGTAGGAAAGCAGTGAATGGGACCTGCTTGTACCTCACTGATAGTAACTAATCTTCAACTGGTTACACTATCACCTCCTAATGTAGGGAGGGAAAGCAGTGAATGGACCTGCCTTGTACCTCACTGATAGTAACTAATCTTCCAACTGGTACACTGTCACCTCCTAATGACAGAGAAGGAAATCAGTGAATGGACTTGCCTTGTATCCACTGATAGTAACTAACTTCCAACTGTTTACACTGTCACCTCCTAATGTAGGGAGGGAAAGCAGTGAATGGACCGGCTTGTATTCTCACTGATAGTAACTAATCTTCCAACTGGTTACACTGTCACCTCCTAAGTAGGGAGGGAAAGCAGTGAATGGACCTGCCTTGTATATCACTGATCTTAACTAATCTTTCAACTGGTTACACTGTCACCTTCTAATGTAGGGAGGGAAAGCAGTGAATGGACCTGCCTTGTATCTCACTGATAGTAACTAATCTTCTAACTGGTTACACTGAAACTCCTAATGTAGGGAGGGAAAGCAGTGAATGATCTGCCTTGTACCTCACTGATAGTAACAATCTTCCAACTGGTTACACTGCACTTCCTAATGACAGAGAAGGAAGCAGTGAATGGACTTGCCTTGTATCTCACTGATAGTAACTAACCTTCCAAACTGGTTACACTGTCACCTCCTAATGTAGGAGGGAAAGCATGAATGGATCTGCCTTGTATCTCAATGATAGTAACTAATCTTCAACTGGTTACACTGTCACCTCCTAATGTAGGGAGGGAAAGCAGTGAATGGATCTGCCTTGTACCTCACTGATAGTAAGTAATCTTCACAACTGGTTACACTCTCACCTCCTAATGTAGGGAGGGAAAGCAGTGAATGAACCTGCCTTGTATCTCACTGATAGTAACTAATCTTCCAAACTGGTTACACTGTCACCTCCTAACGACAGGAGAAGCAAAGCAGGAATGGACCTTCCTTGTATCTCACTGATAGTAATAATCTTCCAAACTGGTTACACTGTCACCTCCTAATGTAGGGAGGGAAAGCAGTGAATGGATTGCCTTGTACTCACTGATAGTAACTAATCTTTCAAACTGGTTACACTGTCACCTCCTAATGTAGGGAGGGAAAGCAGTGAATGGACCTGCGTGATCACACTGATAGTAATAACTAATCTTCCAACTGGTTACACTGAAACCCCTAATGTAGGGAGGGAAAGCAGTGAATGGATCTGCCTTGTACCTCCTGATAGTAACTAATCTTCCAACTGGTTACACTGTCACTTCCTAATGACAAGAGGAGGAAAGCAGTGAATGGACTTGCCTTGTATCCACTGATAGTAACTAACCTTCCAACTGGTTACACTGTCACCTCCTAATGTAGGGAGGGAAAGCAGTGAATGGATCTGCCTTGTATCTCATGATAGTAACTAATCTTCCAACTGGTTACACTGTCACCTCCTAATGTAGGGAGGGAAAGCAGTGAATGGATCTGCCTTGTACCTCACTGATAGAACTAATCTTCAAATGGTTACACTCTCACCTCCTAATGTAGGGAGGGAAAGCAGTGAATGGACCTGCTTGTATCTCACTGATAGTAACTAATCTTCCAAATGGTTACACTGTCACCTCCTAACGACAGGAGAAGCAAAGCAGTGAATGGACCTGCCTTGTAACTCACTGATAGTAACTAATCTTCCAACTGGTTACACTGTCACCTCCTAATGTAGGGAGGGAAGCAGTGAATGGATCTGCCTTGTACCTCACTGATAGTAACTAATCTTCAACTGGTACACTGTCACCTCCTAATGTAGGGAGGGAAAGCAGTGAATGGATTTGCCTTGTACCTACTGATAGTAACTAATCTTCCAACTGGTTACAATGTCACCTCCTAATGACAGGAGAAGCAAAGCAGTGAATGGACCTTCCTTGATCTCACTGATAGTAACTAATCTTCCAACTGGTTACACGGTCACCTCCTAATGTAGGGAGGTAAAGCAGTGAATGGATCTGCCTTGTATCTCATGATCTTAACTAATCTTTCAAATGGTTACACTGTCACCTCCTAATGTAGGGAGGGAAAGCAGTGAATGGACCTGCCTGTACCTCATGATAGTAACTAATCTTCCAACTGGTTACAACTGTCACCTCCTAACGACAGAGAAGCAAAAGCAGTGAATGGACCTGCCTTGTATCTCACTGATAGTAACTAATCTTCCAACTGGTTACACTGTCACCTCCTAATGTAGGGAGGGAAAGCAGTGAATGGATCTGCCTTGTACCTCATGATAGTAACTAATCTTCCAACTGGTTCCACTGCCACCTCCTAATGTAGGGAGGGAAAGCAGAGTGAAGGATTTGCCTTGTACCTCACTGATAGTAACTAATCTTCCAACTGGTTACAATGTCACCTCCCTAATGACAGGGAAGCAAAGCAGTGAATGGACCTTCCTTGTATCTCACTGATAGTAAACTAATCTTCCAACTGGTTACACTGTAATCCTAATGTAGGGAGGTAAAGCAGTGAATGGATCTGCCTTGTATCTCCACTGATCTTAACTAATCTTTAACTGGTTTACACCCGTCACCTCCTAATGTAGGGAGGGAAAGCAGTGAATGGATCTGCCTTGTATCTCACTGATAGTAAATAATTTTCAAACTGGTTACACTGTCACCTCCTAATTTAGGGAGGGAAAGCAGTGAATGGTCTGCTGTACCTCACTGATATTAACTAATCTCCAACTGGTTACACTGTCACCTCCTAATGTAGGGAGGGAAAGCAGTGAATGGATTTGCTTGCACCTCACTTGAGTAACTATCTTCCAACTGGTTACAACGTCACCTCCTAATGACAGGAGAAGCAAACAGTGAATGGACCTGCCTTGTATCTCACTGATATAACTAATTTCCAACTGGTTACACTGTCACCTCCTAAGTAGGAGGGAAGCGTGAATGGACTTGCCTTGTCTGACTGATAGTAACTAACCTTCCAAACTGGTTACACTGTCCACCTCAATGTAGGGAGGGGACGCAGTAGAATGGATTGCCTTGTATCTCAAGGCAGGTCCATTCACTGCTTTGCTTCTCCTGTCATTAGGAGGTGACGTTGTAACCAGTTGGAAGATTAGTTACTATCAGTGAGGTGCAAGGCAATTGATAGTAACTAACCTTCCAACTGGTTACACTGTCACCTCCTAATGTAGGGAGGGAAAGCAGTGAATGGACCTGCCTTGTATCTCACTGATAGTAACTAATCTTCCAACTGGTTACACTGTCACCTCCTAATGTAGGGAGGGAAAGCAGTGAATGGACCTGCCTTGTATCTCACTGATAGTAACTAACCTTCCAACTGGTTACACTGTCACCTCCTAATGTAGGAAGGGAAAGCAGTGAATGGACCTGCCTTGTATCTCACTGATAGTAACTAATCTTCCAACTGGTTACACTGTCACCTCCTAATGTAGGGAGGGAAAGCAGTGAATGGATCTGCCTTGTACCTCACTGATAGTAACTAATCTTCTAACTGGTTACACTGTCACTTCCTAATGAAGGGAGGGAAAGCAGTTAATGGACCTGCTTGTATCTCACTGATAGTAACTAATCTTCCAACTGGTTACACTGTCACCTCCTAATATAGGGGGAAAGGTGAATGGACCTGCCTTGTACCTCACTGATAGTAACTAATCTTCCAACTGGTTACACTTTACCTCCTAATGTAGGGAGGGAAAGCAGTGAATGGATCTGCCTTGTACCTCACTGATATTAACTAATCTTCCAACTGGTTACACTGTCACCTCCTAATGTAGGGAGGGAAAGCAGTGAATGGATTTGCCTTGCACCTCACTGATGTTAACTAATCTTCCAACTGGTTACAATGTCACCTCCTAATGACAGGAGAACAAAGCAGTGAATGGACCTGCCTTGTATCTCACTGATAGTAACTAATCTTCCAACTGGTTACACTGTCACCTCCTAATGTAGGGAGGGAAAGCAGTGAATGGATCTGCCTTGTACCTCACTGATAGTAACTAATCTTCCAACTGGTTACACTGTCACCTCCTAATGACAGGAGAAGCAAAGCACTGAATGGACCCGCCTTGTACCTCACTGATAGTAACTAATATTCCAACTGGTTACAGTGTCACCTCCTAATAAACTGCACTATACAAAGCCTAAGTACTTACAGGAAATTCAGTGCTGGTTCCTATGCTAAATACTACTAATAATAAAAAAAGGTTGGTGGATTTTTAAAGGGGTTTGTGGCGGCTGCACAGGTATCTCTAACCACACACAACAGAAGATTTTTAATGCCAGCTAATGGATGGATTTATGGTCATGCAAATGTTTTACAACGAATCACAATGCAGAAGGAAATACTATTGGCCTATTACATTGGAGGGGTGATTCCCCCTCACAACATCAGACTGTACTGAGAAAGAAGGACCAGTGGCAGTCCCACAGAGCAGCCTAATAAACCCAATGATACATCCCCCAAACTAGGGTTACCAGAACTGGGATTGGAGGACATAATTAATAAATGTAATTAGTGCAGCTGGATGGCCTTGCTGTATATTTTAGGCTATTTCATATGAACGGTATATCCAGGTGTTTAGCGGCAGTAATACGCTATGTGTAGTGTTTTGTCAATAGTGAATGTCTTTTCAAAATGCCTGGTAAACTCTAAGAGAATTTACCTGAGCGAAAACTTTTGCTTGTGTGAAAACTATATAGGAGTCAAGCTGGCTTAGGGGCAAAAAGTATAAATCCAGCCCTGAAGACATGTGAGTGATGTGGGTGACAGTGCAATTTGTTGTTTTTTTACTTACCCTTTAAATATGCCTGTCACATGATGAATGGGGTTAGGTCAGTTGATGTGGTGGTGTCTTTGTGCGTGTCTTTGTGCTGCGAGATTTTAAAACTCAATAATGGCAATGGTGGCTGGGCTTAAAATAATTTGGCCAACGTATTGAACTTATGCTTTTTTTATCCAAGGTTTATGGCAGGCACTTTAAAGCAGCAACCTTATGGAGATATAGCCAATATGCATTTAGAATTGTTTGTATGTAATACATCTTCCTAGGCTTGTTTCAAAGTATGATTGAATAGAGGACATTGTATGGAGGCCACAGTTCCCCTTTAATTTACATTCAGCAGACGTTTAGGCCAATAAACTTTGTAACCAGGCTGTGTTTTGTTACACAGGTGGGTATTTGTGGTTAAGAAAGGATACCAAGAAGTAGACACTTCTGTAACAAAGTTCCGTCATTACCAAGCTGAAGGGAGTGGCCTTCACCAACACCTCTGAACTTGGGGGAGGCTCTGGACGTAGTTGATTATGTCATACCCCCTCAGGTCAGTAATACGTTGAAACAATGGGAGGCAGAACAGTTATAAGAAAGGAGTATTAAAGAAATTGTCCCTGTTCTTGTTTAGGGGCGAAAATGTCTTTTTTATAGTCACCAATGTGATTGTCACCCCTAACAGAGACAGGGAATTGTCCCGAGGTAAGAAAACTACATTTATTTTGTTGTAACAGACCATGTATGTTCACATGTTTATAAAGTAGAATATAAGTAGTTTGGAGCCTGTCAGAAAAACCGCAACCACTCCAGAATTGCCAAAAACACAGGAACATTGATTGTGCTTAGCATAGCATGGAGCAGTCCGAGAGGATAGACCCTGTGTGGGTAGCTATAGACCAAAGTAAACAGTACTGCTGGTAAAATATATTTCTACTCAAAGACATGACAAGCTAAACCTGGAAAAGTACATCAACATGCTGATGATGTCAGAGATTTTAGTTCTAGACCATGTCTTGATGGAACCCAATAGGCTTGATTGTTTACTTACATGGTAAGATTCCCCCACTATCTACTGATTGTTTACCATCTAGTGACAGGTATGGTGCCATGTTCTGAGAGCTTTCTGGCTACTTCCATTTTCTACTAGTACATTTAAACCCAACGCATGGGTGTAGACCCCAGTATTCCTTCCTCAGGAACATCAGCATCAGAAAACAACACAAAATCGAGGGTCGCTCTCCAAATGGAATATAATGATTATTAGTGGCCACACATCCACTCACAATGGTTCGGGGGTTATATGCCCCCCTTTTCAGGTGATATAAACCCCCACAACATAGTGAGTGGATGTGTGGCCACTAATAAATCATATATCTCATTTGAAGTGCGACCCTTGATCTTGTGTTGTTCCTACTTCCTTTTTCTACTGCTTCTTCAAGACAAATACACAATGCTAAACTGTGCTTTTTGGGAGGTGACATTTTAATATTTTTGTTCATGTGTGCAACCTGTAAAAGAAAATCTGCACGGATTTAAAATAAGCCCTGAATCACATCTCTGGCTTCAGCCTGTGAGAAATATATTTGTGGATAATGTTGAAACTTCCTCCTTCCAGTACAGCGATGGCATCACCTAACCCTCTTCTCTTTCCCTGTAATCATTATTTAACACAACATTTGTTATTTAACATGTTTGTTATTTTACACTGTGGTCTTTATTTTACATAAACAATCATTATTTTAGACAGAGTTGTAAAATAAGTATGTACTTTGTGCCTTTATTTTAACACTAGACTGCTGGTTTCCTTTAAATGTGACATTTTATTATTAAAAGAGCCTGCAGTACATCTGTCAAAGGCATGAAGTATGAATATTTTACAACACTGTATAAAATAACGGCCACCATGTAAAATAATGACCACGCAGTGTAAAATACCGGTTGTGTGTTATTGCTGTGATATAGTTATTTTAATTTAGCAAAGCATTATAAATACTGTTTTAAAGGGTATCTCCACCCCACAAACCAAAAAATTCATATAGACAACCCCCACCCTAAACGCATCTTTAAAAAGCCTAAATTAGCCCCTAAATGTACTTGTTCCTTTGGTCCTGGTATTTTCTGCTGCTTCTGTGCACGAACAGAGAAGGGGCTGGACCGACACCATTCTGTGATCGCTGAACTCGCAGAGGGAGCTGAGGGAACTAGGTTGGGTAGTACATTTAGGGCTGATTTAGATGTTGCCTTCCATATAGTTTTTTTTAAAGAAAGACTGATGCAGCCGCCGAGGGATCCAGAGAGGTGGGGAGAGCTACACTGCATTGCCAGAGATCTCTCAGAGGAGCAGGAGGTGACAGTTACAGATTACACACAGACAGCCTCCTACCCTTCATTTACTAGACTTTCATCAGGCCCTGCAGGACATCCATAGGAGCAGAACAGAAAGGTAAGGATCTTTTAACACTACACAGGGGGTAAAATTTTAACTGGAGGGGCAGACATGCATTTTAATTTTGGAAAGACAGGGAATACCTGCAATGACAGTTGAGAGGAAGGGGAGGGTGGTTTTCTTAGACAAAATTGGTCACATGGCTACAAGCTGGTAAAAGTAGGAAGTGTTTAGGAAGCTATATTGCTAAACCCTTCCACAAATAACACTAGAGATGTGATTCAGGGTTCATTTTTAAAGGGCATTTATTTAACCCTAACTTGATCAGAGACCATAAGTTATATTCTTTGAATTGTTAGATATCTCCATTCTGTTGCATATTTGTTTCTAAAGCTGGGTACACACCTATCGATTTTTCCCTCCTGACCGACCGTTCGATACTTCGAACGGTCGGCCAGAGGAAGGACTGTCGGTCGCGGCAAAAAGCAGCTGCGTCCGATAGTCAACCACACCGATCGTGCGGTCCATAGAGGACCGCACGATTCGGACGAGGTTTTCCACCCTGTCCGATCGTCCTTTCGTCCGATTCGGACGAACGGTCGATCGGACATGGGCACTTTCGGATGCGATAATTTCGGTCCGATCGACCGATACACTGAACTATCGTCGATCGGACCGAAATATCTCATCGTGTGTACCCAGCTTTACTTTTCCAGCTTGATCTTTTGTTTGTGGGTGTACATTGCCCAGTTCTTGGCAGCTGGGGTATAATAATGCATTAACGCTCCTAGATACATGCTCCACGGAAATCATCATTGACACTCCCTTTTTCTAATTATTTTAAAAGTGTTTTCTCAGATTCGTGTCCAGGTAATATGGCTGAGGTCTCTCATCGCTGCCGAAGTACTTTTATTTCTTATATTCCCCTTGTGCAGACAGGATACACAGTAGATCTGTTTCTATTAGATTCCAGACTGACACTCTAATTAAATATAATCGCAGTCACAGGTGAATTTTCTAAGTTGAGCTTATTACACAGATCAGTCGTGTTCCATTAATTGTGTTAATCTTCAGATTTAGTTTCCTGGGGTTGGGAGGAGGTTAAATAAACTGGTAAAATCATACACACAGGTAGAACAAGGTGCTCTGTAGTAAACTATCCGGCCTCATTGGACCAAAAAAGCAATTCTGGCTTGGTCAACGCGCGTAAATTAGAAGCAAATTGCATATAGAAATATAATAAAGGCTGTTGGCTCTGTAAGAATTAAAAATGGCCAAAATTGTGTTGCTTACTGGATTACCAGCTAGAATTCTAATATCTAATTTCTAGTATTCTAATATTCTAATATTCTAGTATTCTAATGTTCTAGTATCTAATATTCTAGTATTCTAATGTTCTAGTATTCTAATATTCTAGTATTCTAAGCTAAGACATGGGGAGATTTTACCTTTCTAGAATATAGTGCATTATGAATTTTATATCCCAACTCTTTTCTGTAATGTCAGTGTTAGTACTGTAAGGCTCCTGTTGTACTGAGTTTTAGCTGCCTGGTGTCTGTCTGTATTGTCAACCCCAAGTCTAGGCCAAAATTTCAGACCTGAATTTAGCGGATACTAAAAAACAGCAACCAATTAGATATTAGCTTTTTAAAGGTTTACTGAAGTTAGATTACATTTGACTAGTTGCTACTGATTGTTAGTGTCACTATGCAATTATTCAGCTTGATCAACCAATAGTTCAGTGCATCGTTTGATCAGACAAAAAAAATTTCATGGATTTGGCAGCCCGTGACCGAGAGAGAAAAGAATGTCAAATTACAAAATATGGCAGAAAAAAGACTAAATCCTTAAAGAAATGCTTTAACACACTGGGCCATTTACTAGGCATAAGCTATCTAGGCCAGCTGTACTCTCAGTGTGAATCAGTTGGGAGATTTACTCCCCAACTGTTAAAATCAGGCTAACCCAATCCGATCACTTTGCGTGACTTAACCCTTAGCTTGCGCCAGCTGGGTGAGTATTGCAAGAGACATTCACAAAGCCACTGCAGCTATTTACCATTGGCTGTGCGGCTGTTAAGACATGAGTATATAATGCCAGCTGATAGCTGCCGTGAGTAAAATAGAACCAATATTAGCCAGTGCAGGATTTTTTTATGTTACTTATAAATATGGATTTTTTTTTTTTTTTTTTATAAAAATGCATATTTTATTATACAAATGTGTATTTAGCAATTTCTAAGTGTTGAGGGTTGTTTGAACATATGGGTGGTATGTTACATATAACTATGCAATATGTATACATCTTATATATATTTAGAAAGAGAGTGAGTTTATATAAGCATGGCAGTTTTGTAAAAGATAATAATATAATTAATATATCTGTAGATAAACATTTTGATTAATGAATGTTTTATTTTGGCAGAGTTTCGGGATCCCTGATGCCGTGTGTTCCAAAAACAGCGATTGCTCGGAGGAGAACTGTCATTGCTGGCAATGTTAAGTTGATAAGTGTTTGCTAAAATAAATATAAGCTAAAGGAGAAATCCGTCCTTAATTCCCCTTACCCTTAATGACCAGAAACTACTAATTATAATAATTTATCACTTGTCATTCTATGTAATTCCTCCATAATTTATAAACCTGTTTTAGAATTATAAAATATTTCATTACAGAAAGCCCTCTTTCTTTACTTCAGTTTTTCTCCCTTTATCACAGGGTGATTGGAGAACCTCTCTTTCTGGGTGAATCAAACTGAGCATGTCAGAGCTCACTGGGCAAGGGAAGGGAGCAGGAACTACAGAGATTTCTGTTCTGAAGATTTAAAGGGCATCTATAGTGGGAAAAGACCTTTTTTTCTTTATTTCCATGGGTTTTATAATCCACCTAACCCCCACCCCAATGTCTTTACTTTGTTTAGTTTCCCTCTCTGTCCTGAGATACACAAATTAGAAGAAACTTGATTACATTCCTCTACTCCACTTATACTGTCAATGAAATCCCTGTGATGTGACCCCTTCCCTGCTCAAGTCCCGTCCCTCCTCCTCCTGCTCTGTAACAAACATAGAGATAAGAGCATTAGCAGGGGGAGAGGGTAGCTTTACTGCAGCGATAAGGCTGCACTTGACCCCCCCTTCTTGATAGATTTCACTGATTGATGATGGGTCAAAGAGGGGGATCATAAACTGTACTGTTTCTCCTTCTCTGTCTCTCCAAGACAGCTTGCTTTTTATTGCCGCTGTGTGTGGCGTGTTTTCAGGATGTTAAAGTTTTAACATGATAAGCTTGTCGGGCAGCCAGCGTTAAGACATGGAGGAGGTAACAGAGGGGAAGGGAAGGGGGGAGTGTATCAGAGAGATCTGACGCAATGGGGCATTTGTGTTTTTCACTATAGATGCCCTTTAAGTGTGACTTTGATTAGGGATAATTAAAAAAGGCAAGATAGATGTTGTTAATCTGCAGTTTTTAGCCAATAGTTTTAGGGTGGATTTTACACCTTTTAAATGTTCTGTTCAAAAAAGAATTCTGGGTAGTAACTGTGCCAAGCATGGCACTTTGTTGGCCGAAACAACTGTTCGGTCACAACTCATTTCCCAATGAGTTATTATCCTTCTTAACTGTCGGCTATTTTGTCTCCTCCCCACCAGTCGGAAGTGCCGAACAGTCAGGAGGAAGGATCTAACCAGCTTTAAACATTACAAATAACATTAAATGTGTTATTTCAAACACATAAGTTTACAGATAGACTCAATATTATTCTGGTCCAGTGATACCTGATAATCTTATAAGCAGTTAAAATTTTACATTGAGAAGAAAAGCCAAAGTCTTCAAAAACCATAAGAATCAGACCAAATGCAAAACGAATACAGAATGGTAATTCCAACCACTATAGATACTAAATCCATTTGTACCCTATTTATTTATATAAAGCTTATGCACAGGGATTGCTTGACCAAATGTCCTCTTGTTTGGCCATGAAATAAGCCAAATCCATGATTTTTGCTGACAGGTGTGAAAACAGGACGATGCCTTAAGACTGGATTAGTTAATACAACCGGCACTTGTGAAATATTTGCTTGGTGCCCCGTTGAGAAAAAGAAGAAACCCAAGTAAGGTCCATATGGTTACTTTATATTGATAACTTGTTACTACTCTGGTTCTGATTGATGTCCATCCACAGGAAACCTTTACTGGAGCAAACAAAAAACTTCACCGCTACATTAAAAACTCAATTCGGTTTCCAAAGTTTGACTTCTCCAAGTATAGTTGCAAGTTCATGATGGTTCCTTTAAATACTTGTGAGTATCTTTGTTATTTATCACGTTTGTGTTTTGTGTGGGGAAGAGGTGTCTCTTCATGGATACTGTGCTGGAAAAAACTAGAATTTGTCAAATTACTTCCAACTGATATTAAGTCATAAATCTCCAAATTGGACCTAGAAGAAAAGCTAAAATATAAATGAGTCATTTCTATGGACCTAACATGTTTGTCTCCACCTCTAAATCAACGCGTATGGAGAATTCCACCTTGGTTTCTGATGCCACTGAAGTTTATTATTGCTGTCCCCCACACTTGCTGATCAGAGACAGAATACAAATCTGCTCAGTGAGTATTGAGCCCTATCCCTCTATCTACCCTATCTACAGTACCCCCTTCCCCCCACCACTACTATTCCTCGCCAGACCTATCAAATCACTATTGCTGACCTCATGAGCAAAGCTGGTTAGTTAACCAATGCAAAGTATCACTTTATCAAACCCTTTTCCTGGAAAGGTTCATTTATATTTTAGCTTTAGTCCTCTGTTTCATCAGAGTAACACACTGAACATAAGTAACTCACTAAACCTTTCTTGGTCCATAAATGATTTTAAGTATTTAAAATCTTGACTAGTTCTCTATATTTAAGGATTAATTATCATTATTTGCATCATTATTTAAGGATCTGTAGTGGTTTTAATGAGCAGTATCCTATTTAGGTAGGGGATCTCATTCTTCCAGGTATGGTATATCTGCCGTATTCAGTTAAACCGGACTAAAGCTTAGTTTGGCTAGTCATCCAACTGGCTTCTCAATGCAGAATAAGGAGTATTCATATTTAGGAGCAGTATCCTTATTAGGTAGGGGTATCCATATTTAGGAGCAGTATCCTTATTTAGGTAGGGGGTCCATATTTAAGGTGCAGTATCCTTATTTAGGTAGGGGTACTTATTAAGAGCAGTATCCTTATTTGGGTAGAGGTCTCCATATTTAAGTAGCAGTATCCATATTTAGGTAGGTTATCCTTATTTAAGGAGCAGTATCCTTATTTAGGTAGGGGGTATCCTTATTTAGAAAGGGTTATCCTTATTAAGGAACAGTATCTTTATTTAGGTAGGGGTATCCTTATTAAGGACAGTTATCCTTATTTAGATAGAGGTATCCTTTTTAAGGAGCGGTATCCTATTTGGTAGGGGCATCCTTATTAAGGAGCGGTATCCTTATTTAGGTAGGTGTAACTTTATTTAAGGAGCGGTGTCCTTATTTAGGTTTGAGTATCCTTTTTAAGGAGCAGTATCCATTTAGGTAGGGGTATCCTTATTTAAGGAGCGTTAGCCTCATTAATGTAGGGGTATCCTTATTTAAGGAGCAGTATCCCTATTTTGTAGGGGTATCTTATTTAAGAGGCAGGATACTTATTACATTAGGGGTATCCTTATTTAAGGACAGTATCCTTATTAAAGTAGGGTATCCTTATTTAAGGAGCGGTATCCTTATTAGGTAAGGCATCCATATTTAAGGACGGTATCCTTATTTAGGTAGGTATACTTTATTTAAGGAGCGTTGTCCTTATTTAGTTTTGAGTATCCTTATTTAGGAGTGTTGCCTTATTAACGTAGGGGTATCCTTATTTAAGGAGCATTTCCCTATTAAGGTGGGTATGCTTATTTAAGGATCAGTATTCTTATTAAAGTAGGGGGATCTTTATTTAAGGAACTTCTATGTGGTAATAGCACCCCAACACGCCCCTTAATGGGAGGTTCTATGCCTTTTATATAAGCACTGGTGGATGGCCTCTTCCCTCATTTTAAAAAGCCAAAGGCTGGGGGAGTGAGAAAACCTGCTATATTGATCCAGTTGTATGAGAAATGCAAAAATTGCTAATGGTAATTGAAGTAAAAAGGTTAGATGTTAGGACCTTCCAGACTGGGGTTACCTTGACGTGGTTGGAAGGCTTTCATTCATGTGATCACAGTAATGTATACTAAACCCCTTTGTTTATAAAGATGCCAGTGGGCAGATAATATGATATTGTATGGGGCCTAGGAATGTGCATTGATTATCTTTTTATGTTTGTATAAATGTTTGACCAGATCAGTAGCACTTCCGCTAAATGTAGTTGTAATTAGCCTAATTGGAGTGCTTCCACAATCCTTGTATTGTAGGTATTTATTTAAGGAGCAGTATCTTTATTATAGTTAGGGTATTCTACCTATTGTTGGCCCAGGCCTAAATGTGAGTTCCAGTAACATTTCAACCTATTTTTGTATTACTGAATGTAAAGTAAATTTTAAAAAAAATAAAATTCTGTTTCTTTTCTTTTTATGTAATATGGTTATCCTTCAAATTTTGTCTCCCATGATTAATGGCTGTACTTTATTTTAGACCAATATTCTTGAATCAATGAAGATTCATACTTAAGATTGTCTCGCTACAGCAAAGATGACCATTACTGTCCCATTTTCTACTTGGGAAAGATTGTATCGTGGGCTGGAAGCGAGTTTCAGATAATGGCAATGGAGGTTAAACTTACACTGCATTAAAGTCACATTCTTGATGTTCCATAAAATGTTTTAATAGTGCCTTCAGGTCAATGTGTTCCAATCTGGACAGTTGTTATGGTGCAAGAATTCTCTGGTAAGGCCGCCTTTGGTGTCCAATCACCCCCTTCCTTCCTTTACACTTCTGTGCACTGTATCCTTTTTTCAGATTTCATCCATTTGTGATCCACATGGCAGTTAACTTACCTCTCTAACTCCTCTCCAATTGCGTGCCAGCCCAG
>JAACNH010004786.1:0-22743 GCA_019447015.1 Hymenochirus boettgeri | reverse complement strand
ATGAGTATGTACTGACAGACACGAATGGCTACATATACACATATGGTAAAATAGAATGAGTATGTACTGACAGACACGAATGGCTACATATACACATATGGTCAAATAGAATGAGTATGTACTGACAGACACGAATGGCTACATATACACATATGGTCAAATAGAATGAGTATAGGAATGATCTGCTATATGGGGTAAAAGATACACTTGATCTGCAATTGCCGGAGATTGAAACATAAGCTAGCTGTGTAGAATGTTGCACTATTAATCTTGCGGGACAAAAATATATGTTATTTTTAATTGGGTACCTAAAGTTAGCTATAACTTTGAAAATTGGATGATGAAGATTAAAGGGAAAATTGCACCCAAAATACCACACACAATTAGAACACTACTCCAATCACGCACGAAAATAACCCTAAACCGGGAAACATTGTGTATATACCATAAAAATATTAAATTACAACCCAGCATACCAAATCGCGATGAGAAGGTAATGTCAATTCCAAGTAACACGAAAAATGACTGATCAACACCCAGGGCCCTTGCAGAGGTCCACTACAGGACCTAGCAAAAAACTTGTCCCATCCCTCCGGACAGTAGTCTTGCCAATGACGTAACTGAAGAACCTAAATAATACTCACCATATACATAGGTTCAACAGATCATAAATAAACACAAACATGAAGAAATAAAAATAACATTTATGAATGTATGGGCTCCCAGCCACAAACCCCATAATAATTTCTTTTAAGAACTACAATCACCCAAAAACTTGTCTTTACATTACTCCCATCACTGCCCTTGTAATCCTCCCGGACCGTTCTGTTCCCTTACCGAATAGAGGAAGAAGGTAATGATGATCAGGCACTGATATAAAAGATAATAAACGGTGGAAGAGGAATAGATGTATAAAGGGAAAATTCACCAATTTACTCCTGAGTTTTAATGATAACTACAAGCAGGGATGTGAAAAAAGTAATTGATTAGGAGTGCAATGTAGACAGCGTAATAGTAAGTAAAAATTTATAAGAGGCAAAGTTTCAATGAAAATATAACAGGAATATCGGCGGTTGGGGCGTGGGGAGGAGAATAATATACACCAAAAGGGGTGGGACATGCTTTAATAACACAAAAATATTTACATCCTTATTGAATAAGAAAAATATTGTGTTCTAAAACTCAAAATTAACATCTTACAAGGAGGATAAAAAAACCCTGCTGAGATTCCAGTCTGGGAGCCATCCATAATTGGCTGGTGCACGTCTCATTTGCACTGAAACTGGATAGATGTCGGACTTGCTGATGTTTAAAAAACTTCATTCCCAGCATTCTCTGCTTGCAGTATGCAGAATAAAATATAATTTCCCCTCTGTTTCCCGACATGCACGCACACGTTAGGTAGGGGGGCAGGGGTCCTGATTGTAAAGGGTTTTGCAACATTTTATGACACTGTCCTAATATACTAAACTGTACAAAGAAGAATGTGAGAATCTATATTGAAAGAGATGAAGAAAGCTAGTCACTGGTTAATAGACGGCCCTGGGCGGTTCCTAATCATAGTTTTCACTAGTATTGTTATATTGTCCATACAATGCAATGGTGAGAAAGTTGTGTATACTGTTCTGTCTGTCTCAACACAGCACTAAAAATCAATGACCTATCAAAGTTTCCAGGCTGTCCTACAGGTTCATCACACATGTGATCCTGGGGGCGATCAGCAGCACGCACAATGTGTATAACGTTGCTTTTCGCGGCCTGTGATTGTGCTTTGTATGGGCGATTCGTCAGCCGAATATACTGTTCGATGGGCCTCATTGACGGATCTGTCCACAAGCAACATTAAGATCCAGGTATGCTGTAATGTTACAGCATACTGCATCTTATACATATATTTGAGTGATCATGTACTTTTATTTATTAACTAAGGCATTTATGCTTATAATTGTATATATGTCATAATAATTCTATTTTTTTTACTATCTATTTTTTCTATTGTCTACAGTCAGCATATCCTATATAGGATTATTGTTCCTATATGTGTTTACACTCTGAGGCAGTGTCTGTAACCTTGTTTCACAGCTTTGCCACATGTAACTTATGTTGCTCGTTAATTTGGGACCAACCCCTCTTAATGGAGAGTTGGATCCTATAGATACGAGGTCAGACGAGAGATATGTCTATGCCTATTAGTAAAAACTGTATTCGGTTGAAACGCGTAATGCGTGATGTGGGCAGTATGTGTGGCCAAATGCCGAATAGTTTAAACTGTTTTTAATCTAACTGGAGTGCAGTGTTCCTGGTAAACTTACGGTGTGGCGCTAAAGATTACCCTTTATTCTTTGTGGACTTCTGCCCCCAAGAGCTTACAATCTAGCACATTTACACAACACTTGAGGCACTCAAGTCTCCTCTCAAGTCCCGGAGTCTGGGGTGGTCTCGCGGGAGACCACCCCAGATGAGGGAGACTCCCGGATGATCCGGAGGGGTAGGATACCTGTCTTTAATATTTCTATTTCTATTCTTTTTGGGTTTCTGTTAAAGATATTTAGGTCTCTTTTTCCATTTAAAGTAGCAATCAATCTTATTTCTGAACTTCTTTCTCAACTTTCACCTGGTTTTTCATACTGCTATCCATTAATGGTTTGTTTGCTAGAGTTTAATTTGAGGTTGAAAATGTCTTAAATCCATTTCTGTAATGGCATTGTTCCAATGTGTAATGGGCATATACATACTATAAATTAGAAAGGAAATCCCAAAACAGTCACACATAAAAATTAAAAATAGATTCATTTATAAATAATCATTGTGAAGGTGAGTATGAAATATATTTGGTACTAGAAAACTTATTGCCACTATGTGTTTGATCTTACAACACAACTAAGAGGCTTGGTTTCACCAAATGTCACTGCTGGCAGAACAGAGCAGGGAAAAACTAAGGAAGAGCCAGTAAACATGGGAAACATGAGATGATTGGACAGTACATTGAAAATAAAATAAAATTCCTGTACAAGAAATTGCAATTGCAATCTAATATATAGGACATTTCAACATATTTTATTTTTTCAGCCAGGCCTCTATGGCATTGCTGCTTTCACACACAATGGCCTCTATAGTGCATGTGTGCTATCCACCCATGGACCCTATGACTATAATGCTCTCACCCATGGCCTCTAAGGGCAATGCTGCTTTAACCCGTGCCTTTATGTCGATAGTGCTCTCAACCAGGGCCTCTTTAACGATGGTGCTCTCACTCAGGGCCACCATCTGATTAACTGATAATATAACGGGAAGTGATCAGATTCTTATCCACAGTTACTTCTGGATCCCAACCAAAAAGAACTCATGGAGTGGGAGAGCCGCAGGCACCCCCTCCCTCCCACTGACAGCAACAACAAAAAGTGACACTGTGTAGAGTATGATATAATTTTTAGTACATATAAAACCAAGTAATATAATAAAAATATAATGAATGTGCTATGGCTGGCCAGCACAAATCAATATTAATAATACATAATCATAAGTCTCAAATCCTAGTAAAAAGGCTACTGAATTTATATATATACGAATATGTGCAGAAATCACCTGTATGGTTCCACTACGGAACCTATTAACAGTGTATAAAGAAAGCAGTGGTGACGTAGCCGAAAGTATTGCAACACGAACAGAGATTCGATGTGAAGCGGCGTGACTCACTTGGACCCACGAGAAAGCCCTAAGCAGAAGCCGGGAAAATACTTACGGATACCCAAGACGGGGGCAGACCAGGTCACTAGGAAATGAACTGTGAGTGTGGTGATGTATCTACGTCCCAGTTCACGCATGTGTGACTTTACTATTATAGGCCTTCCTTTATACGTACGTGTATATATCGCCGTGTATATATACTCCATTCTTGGGACTATGTATTCACTTTACTTTCTGTATACACTGTTATACATCATGTTCTTCTCCTGTTTTTTCCTTTCATGTTGACTCTACATTGATTGCGGTGCACCTACTTCTAGACTGGTAGATATTTCAGTGCGCCTTTTTTGTTTCGTTTTTGACTTATCTGATGTATTGTATTTATTAATCTTGATCTTGTCCTGGCCCAGGTCCCTAGCACAGTTTATTAGGATAATTATATTACAAATTAAATAGATTATATCTAAAATTCATCGACAGTGTCACCTGCAACTTTGTTATCTGAATAACGACTTCTGAAAGTAAGGCTCACAATCTTAAGGCATTTCATCCCCAAAAACTAACTTCTATTTTATTTGGCCCATAATGCTCAACAAAGTTACAGCATGTACATGGTCCAGGGTTAAAAGACAGACCTTGTAGCTGGCTACTGCAGATGGACAAATACAGATAACAGAACAGGTTACATTACCTTGCCTCGTTCTTTATTCCATGTTCTCGCCATGTCTGTTTACATCAGCAGTGAGCACAGAGGAAGTTGCATCAGTAATGATCTGACCCCTGGATCCCGCCCTCTTTTCCCTCTCAACCAATCGCAGCTGTAAGTTATGTGCACTGGAAGAAATCCAGAATTAACCTGCTGCAGCCGCCGGCTTCTCGAGGAGAGAGAGACACACCACACCCATACACCTCCGTGAATGCTGGTTCTGATTGGCGTCCGGCAAGGAAGAATTTTTTTTTTCTAACTGCAGCTCGGGGTCACCTAAAGAGAAGTGGAGCGGAAGTGCAGCCTGATATATATCTCATTAAATATCGGGCAAAGCAATGATTTTTAGAAAAATGAACATGGCGTTTGAGGTTGGTGCTATTATATAGCATATAAAAAGTTTATTTTTTGGGTGGACTACCCTTTAAAGGGAAGTTCAGTGTAAAAAATATGCTTTAAAAAAAAAGCAGACCTTTAATTCAATTACCTAAAACGCTCTTTGACATTTTGTTAGAGCTAAATAAAGGGTAGGAATCGGGGGCGGATTCCTGAATGACAATGAGAGCAGCAGTGTGTTAAAGAGCTCAGATCCCATATCCCTCTACCAGCTCCAAAATAAGATACAATGGCATCACTTGGTATCACTTACCATACAATCAGGTGAGATTCACAGACACTACCCATTCTCCGACCATGTCTGGATTTACACATAACACAACAAGTTTAAGGCCTCAATTCACCATGTAAAGAAAAATAGCCATGCAATACTATCGAAGGTAAACCTTGACATCATCATGCTACAGGAAACTCATTTTTGTAAGGACAGAGAGCCCAAATACTGGGGTAAAAATGGCCATACCAATTATTGCCTCATCATCTGCAAAGAAAGAGGGGTAGGCATACTGATCAGCAGGAAGTAAGCTTTTTGTGTTAGAATCCTCTTAGCGATCTAAACGGCAGATATTTAATCTTAAGGATACATTTAAACTACTCAAATAACTTTAGTGAACATCTATGCCCCAAACCAGAACCCAAAAAATTTCTTTCAGATACAAAATCATGGCCATTCCTTTGAGCGATTATAATAGGAGGTTTCAACACAGTATCTAACCCCAGACTAGACAGTCCAAACACGCACTAAAATCCTCCACCCCATTATCCAATAAATTCTCCCTACAATTCATAAAAAAATGCAATGTCGTAGATGCCTGGCCATTAGCTCACCCATTAGATAGAGAATATACCTTCTATTCAGCCCTCAACGCTCTATTCACTAGAATAGACTACATTCTAATTGCTCCTAATTTTCTTTCCCAAATGAATGATGGATCAATCTCAGAATATCATGGTCAGACCACGCATATGTATCCATAATCATCGATATATCAATCATCAATAATCTCAGGGCAACTAGACCCCCAGCCATATGGAGGTTGAATGAATGTCTTGGCCCGATGGTTCAACAAAAAAAAGGCATATCAAAAGCACTTTTGGATTACCGGTACTTCGAAATAATTACACCCCAGAAATGTCACCGACCACTTTTGGGCAGACCATAAGGCTGCGATTAGAGGCAAGCTCATTCAACTAGTATCGAGGGGGGGAAAACAGGAAATCATATCATACTCACCGAGATTTCTGTTCCTCCAGTCCAGTTCATGGCAGAGTCAACCAAAATGGGTTAATCCCCCACAGTACCTGGACAGGAAGTTAAAAAAAGAACAAAGGTATAAAGGTACCCTCCCCCAAAGCATACCTGTCTTCTTCAACGCTCACATGTCGCCTCCTATGCAAGTAATTCCTAAATAAAGGGACGGGCATTTTGGTGACTGCTGCCATGAACGTAACTGGGAAACAGAAATCTGGGTGAGTATGATATGATTTCCTGTTTTCCCCAGGTCACCATGGCACAGAGTCCCCAAATGGGACATACCCAAGCTAAAATAATGGGAGGGCACCAGAAATCTATTCAACCAAAAAAAAAAAACTTTATTCAGACCCTATTCGTACAGTCGAAGGACTTTTTGTCCGAATTTCGCATCCTCCGCCGACATACATCCAGTTTATAATGTCGGATAAACGTCCTCATTGACGACCACTTTGCTGTTTTGCAAATTAACTCTTTTGGGCGCTTGGCTTCGGCTGCCCAGGAACATGCTATCCTCTGGTAGAATGCGCCTTTAACCCTTCTGGATCTTTATGCCTCTCGTCTGATACGCCTTTGTGATGCAACTACGATCCATCCACTTATGGTCTTCTTCCTAGGAGCTTGACCTTTCCGTAACCTCCCATACCACAAACAGATGTCATTTTCCTGAAAGTTTTCGTTCTTTGTAAATATACCTTCAAATTTCTAACTAAATCTAACAGTGCCACCTCCTCTCCGCATCTGACTTTGGTTTCGAAAAAATGCAGGCAAACACAATCTCCAAATCCATGTGAAATTCCGATACGACCTTTGGCAGAACTGAAAAGCTGGCCTTAATTTGATTTTATCTTCATAGAACTGATGTGTGGTTCTTTCACAGACAGAGCCCCGATTTCTCCCACCCTACAGGCTGATGTTATTGCCGTTAGGAAGACTACTACTTTTAGGGTCAGAAGCCATAGCGAGATTTTTTCGATTGGTTCAAAAGGAGATTCCGTTAAGACCTGTAACACCGTGGTAGACTCCACGGTGGTGGTTTAGACAAGCTCTTGGTCTCACTCTACTCATCGCTGCAAAAAACCTCTGGACTAAAGGATTTGCTGCCCAATTTGTTCCAGATATTGCCGACAAGGCTGTACTTGACCTCTTAAAGTATTTATACCTATTGTTTCTTCACACCCCGAGAATAAAAACTCCACAATCCTCCTTGGGGAAGATTGGGTGGTACGACATTCTTCTGTCTAGCATAATCCGCAAAGAGCCTCCATACCTTATAGTATTTTTCTGAAGTTGCAGCTTTTCTTGTTTTAACAAAAATTCTATCATCTCATTCTGAAACCAGCTGCCTCAATCTTTCCCTTTCAACCTCCAGGCCCGCTAGCCTCAGTTTGTTGACATCCTGACAGACTATTGGCCCCTGATCACAGCTGCGGGAATTTTGTCTAATTCTATGGGCGGTTCGGTTGTTAACATCCGAAGCAGAGGGTACCCGGTCTCCTTGGCCAATTCGGTATAATCGCTATTACCTCCGCTCTCTGCGTTCTGATCTTCTGTAGTACCCTCCATATTAGAGGAATTGGCGGAAAGATATATAGGAGACCCGAATCCCAATTCTGTTGAAGTGCTCCACTGCTCTGCTGCCCTGGGCATGGAAACCGACTGAAGAACTTTCGACTTTTGTGTTGTCGCTGCTTGCCATGAGATCTATTTCTGGATGACCCCACCTGATCACCAACTCTCTGAACACCTGAGGTTCTAGACTCCATTCCCCCGGATGCATCTCTGTCGACTGAGGTAGTCTGCCTGCACATGTCTTTCCCTGCTACTGATGGCGGTTATAAATTGCAGGTTGATTCTGACCAAGTCAAGATCCTCCTGACTTCGTCTAAAAGGGCCTTGATTTTTGTTCCCCCCTGTTTGCGAATATAAGCAACAGTGGTGGTATTGTCGCTTTTTATCAATACTATTGTCCTCTGATTATGTCTGGAACTCCACCAGGGCCATGAATACTGCTCTCAATTCCCAGCAGATTTGAGGATTCGCCTTCTCTTTGCCACTGCCCTGTGCAACACATCTCTGTAGATGGGCTCCCCAGCCTGTTGTCTGACGCATCTGTTGTTAGTGACCATGTGGTTGTGGTTGTTCTAATGGAAACCCTTTGTCTAGGTTCCCCTGACTGGTCCACCACTCTAGGTCTTGCAACACTGGTTCCGGATGATAGTTTCTTGTTCATTTTGAGATGAGGAATGCTCACTCTGGTTAACATGAATTGCTGCAGAGATCTCATGTGCCACCTGGACCACCTGACGAGAAAGACTGTAGCCGCCATGTCCCAAAACTTTCATGATTTCGCGTACCGATACCTGTATGCTGTGTGCCAGAGCTTTACTTCTTCTATTATTTTGTGCTGCCTTACCCCTGGTAATTTTACCTCGTTTAAGTGGGTACGAAACACGCTCCCAGATACGTCACTCCTGGACGGGCACCAGGTTGCTCTTTTCCCTGTTGATACCACCCGTGCCTCTGTAACATCTGGATTACTATATGAGTTTGATCTGCCGCCTCTTGTTCTGACTTGGCCACAATTAGAATATCGTCCAGGTAATGGTATATTTGAATGCCCTGTTTCCGAATCTCCGCTACTAAAGATATTAAAATCTTCGTAAAAATTCTTGGTGATTGGGAGAGACCAAACGGAAGACTCGTGAATTGGAAATGCTTTCCTCTATGGCAAACCTCAGAAATTTTCTGTATCCCTGATGGATCGGTACTGTAGGTAAGCATCCTTTAGATCGATACTTACGAGCCAAGCATCCTTGAATACCGCCTGAATTATTGAGGCTAGGGATTCCATCTTGAATCTTTGGTTTTTGACAAACTTGTTTAAATTCTCAGATCTAATACAGGCCTCCTGTCCCCTGATCTTTCTTTACTAAGAACAGTCTCGAATAGAAGCCTTTTCGATGTTTCTCTTAGAGGTACTGGTTCTATTGCTTCTTTTATATCCGCAACTGTGATACATACTCCCTCATCAGCTCCATTCCTTCCTTGGTGGAGGGTCTCGAAAAAGGAAGAATTTGTCTCTTTTTGGCAGCTCCTGGAATTGAATTTTGTACCCCTGCTGGATATCTTTAGAACCCAGGAGTCTGCTACTTCGAGGCCCAGCAATCGGAGAAGAGTCTCAACCTCCCTCCTACCTTCTCCAACCGGGCCGGCGTTTCCCTATTGATGGGAGGACTGAGCTGCCCGGAAATGTATTCTTTCTCTGTGTATTAGAGGACTGTCTCCCGCCTTCCAGAAAGCTGGTCTATTGATCTCTTTTCCTGGCTTATAAAATTTGAATCCCGAAAGGACCTATCCTATTGAATGATGGCTCAAATCTGGGTCTCTTATTCTTGCGTTCCTGAGGCAAGAATGTACTTCTTCCGCCAGAAGCTCTGCTGATAATGGAATCTATCTCTCTTCCCGAACAGCATATCCCCTTCAAAAGGCAGCATGCACAGATTCAACTTTGAAGTATTATCGGCCATCCAAGACCTTAACCATAATGCTCTACGTGCTGATACCGACAAAGCCATAGATCTGGCTGACAGACGGACCATGTCCACTGATCCTCGGCGAAGAAGTCAGTCGCCATACTCTTTCCGACAACATTTCACTCACTTGGGACGTTTCACGTTAGAATTTATTGCTTCTTCCATCCTCTGAATCCAGAGTTTCATGGCTCTGGACACCGACGTCATTGCCATGGCCGGTCTACAAAGGCACCAGCTGCCCCATAAGCCTTCCTCAGAGAAAATTCCATCCTCTTATCCATAGGGTCTTTAAACCCCGCTCCATCCTCCACCGGCAAAGTCGTTCTTCGTGCTAACGTGAAACCGCTGCATCCACCTTGGGGGGGGCATCCCAATTTCTGCCTCCTCCTCAGAAAAGGGATACTTCCTTAAAGATTTACCTGTTAATGTAACTTCTTGTCAGTCTTTCTCCATTCGGCGTCCATGATCTCTTTTGGAGTGATGTAAGGGAAAGGTTGCAGATTTTTTTTCTTTTATGAAGAACAGCTATCCGCCATTGATGACTTAGGGTCTCTACTCGACAGGGAAGCGAATTCCTGACTGCCCAACCAATGGTTCAATTATAGACACATCAAAGTCTGTTTCTACTTCCCCTTCCTCATCTCGGACAACCCGATTGTTCCTCCAATGTCTCCTCATCAGAGCACTCCCAATCTGATTCCACAGATCGGTTTCCTGGTATCTGGCTCTTTTTCTTTTGGCTCAGCATTCTCCATGCCTTTTGTGACTGCTGTTGGATACATTTTCATCAGTATGTCAAATGACTTCTCAGATGTGGATGGTTTTGCTGCGGCCTCTTCAATGTCCACCGCTTTAAACCGTCTCTGTCTGCGTCTTTGACGAAGTCTCTTGCGATGCGAGGCTGAAAAAGAAACTTGGTATAAGCCCCTTTACCTTTACAAGATTCCCACTCTTTAACCACTTACCCCAGCTCACCTAGATCCCTTGGGGTGACTTCTGGTGGCGCTACCATTTCCATACTGAGGACATCAACCAGAGCTGAAATACAAGCAAGGGATAAGCATGCCTGCAAGCCAATCCCTATACACCCTAGGATTGGGACTGACCTTAATCAATACGATAAGAACTCAGCAAAGTGAGGATACACAAACTCCCGACCCCCACAGACGAATCCAGCAAGGAGGAAACTCGCGCCAACTCTCGGGCTTTAAACATCTCTCCCCGCCCCCTATCAGGGCAGCAACCATCGCTATTGCTGCCCTGACGCGCACGGCCGGCACTAAGCCCTCCTCCCTAACCTCGATCCATCGTTTTGCGAAGAGGAAACACACATCCACTTCCGGCGCACAACTGACGTCACCCCGATGCGTCCGCCATCTTACAAGGGGAACCGCGTGCCTTGGGCACGGACAGCTCCTAAATGCCCGGTCACCACGGGCCTCCTTTCCCCACAGGCACTCCTTGTTAGAGGCGACACGGGGGAGCATCAGATCCGGGAAGAGTGGGAAGACCGGATCTGGGAATACAAGCCGCGTTGGCCGGTGAGCTGAAAACGAAACACCTCCTGTAGCGTCCATAGGCAGGAAGAAAAAAAGACAAGGTATGCTTTGGGGGAGGTCCCTTTATACCTTTGTTCTTTTTTAACTTCCTGTCCGGTACCTGTGGGGGATTAACCATTTTGGGGACTCTGCTGCCATGGTGACCTGGGGAAATGGAGAACACATAATTAAAAACTTATTACAAGACATTCATATGCAGAAAAAGCCATACGTAACAAATTTCAGACAGCACATTAAATCAAATCGACAAACTAAAAAGAGAGCTAGGGGTTTTTCTAATATTTAGACCAAAAAAGTGCTAAGATTAGTGGGGCAAATGTTATAGTAAACGCAAAACCCGACTATATTAGCCAACAAATTCAACCAGCACTTAACCCAAACACAAATTTCTCCCTCTAAGGCTGGGTACCCACTGAGGGGCTATTTGTCCCATCGAGAGCTCGCTACGAGGGAGCACACAGCTGGGACAAATGTCCATTGGCCGTGGCCAAAATGCGATCGATCGAGCGTGCCCATAGGGAACCCACGATCGATCGTAATTTTCCGACACGTCCAATCATTTGTTAGTCTGATCTGGACGAACGAACGATCGAGGTCAGTCGTGGCTGGCCGTCCCACACCAGGAGATATTTTTGGCCAACCGACCGAAAGTACCGTGAATCGTCGGCCGGACGAAAATATTGGCTGGTGTGTACCCAGCCTAGAGACTTAACAGGATCTCTTATACATGATCCCCATAAAATAACCTCACTATTTGCACAATACTACAAACAAATATATGATGGTAATACCACTGATAGCTCTACAAACACCCACACAGCATAGACAATTTCCTAGATCAAGTTTCCCTTCCCAAATAAAAGACAATTATACTCACCTTCCCTCTGCTCCACATCTTCGTGCAGTAACTTTTACCCAGGTGAGAACCTGACCGCTAGGTCCTCACCCCGGATTCACGAAACCTACATCAGCTTGTTGCAGCAACGCTGCTTTGGTAGGACTCCGCCCCTCCTCCCCGTCGGCGACGGGGCCAATAGGAAGCGTTCAGGTCCTCACCCTGGGTAAAAGTTACTGCACGAAGATGTGGAGCGGAGGGAGGTGAGTATAATTGTCCTTTAAACATTAGAACAGTACAACAAACTACATGCTCTACTGAAGAGGAACTACAACAGGTGCTTAAAATGTAAAAGCGAAAACCCCAGGCCTGACTGTTTCACCACCAATCAATAATACTCAAAACATTTCCTCCAATTATCCCACACGTTAACATGGCAAACCACATGCTTCAGGGCAGGAAGTTTTTAATAAAGAAATGTTAGAAGCTCAACTGATTAAAGTCAGCCCTCATTCACTACGATCAGACAGGATCGTGGAAGGCAGACAAACCACAGACAACATATTGGAACTAATCACACAACACAAATAGCTTACTCCAGACAGGAAGCACACAGTCTTCTGTGGACTGGAGATATCTCAACACAGCTTTCATTTTCCAACAGCTTACATCTCGGCAATATTTAGCTTATATTCATGCCCCACCGCCAAGTGCGTAACGTGAGTTTCCCTTCTGATCCACAACAATTAAAAACAGAACTAGACAAGGATGTCCCCTTTCCCCCGCTGCTGTTTGCCTTATGCATGGAACCATACGCAGAATCCATATGCACTTCACCCAACATACATGGCATTAAGATAAACAGAATCAAAATTTTGTTATTCACAGATGATACATTTCTAAGCATAACACGGCCCTCATCCCTGCAATCAGCATATAGATTCCTAAACCAATTTTCTCTGTTTCAGATTTTAGAATCAACCGCTCAAAAACAATAGCTTATCAACACACTTTTAATTTAAATGGGCAGACTATTTATTTAAATACCTTGTAGTCTAAATAAGCCATGACACAAATATCCTCTTCTCCCACAATTACACAGTCATGTTCAAGAAACTAAAGCCTTACTTAAATCATGTACCATTTTGCACTTTCTTTAGTCGGCCGAATAAACTCCCTAAAAATGTCTATCTTTCCTAAGATCTTTATTTATTCAGAGCACTTCCCATATTCCTTAAAAAGCAGATTTACAACTACTCCAGATGGCCATGAACAGATTATTTGGAAAGAAAAAAGACCCCATTCGACAGATTTATCTAGTGAGACTAAACAAAGGAGGCTTCGGTCTACCTATACAACACAGTTATTACAATGCAGCTAGATTAGCACAAACACTCAATGGGTCCAGGGCACCTCCAAAATAGTTGGTAGACCCTGAAAAAACTACTACTCATCCCCTCTACTCCCCAATTTATCCTGTGGACTCATCCAAAGAGAGAGATAATCTCAAGCTATACAGTAACTACTATCTGAATAGCCTTAACTAAAGCCACCTGATACCAATATGTGTTAAACAGTTAAGATTGAATATGTTTACACTGGATCATAATGTCCTAAACTTAGGGAAATGTTAATGATAGATATTTATTAACGTCTTAAAAGTCTGTCACCGTAATGTAAAGCTGATAGAAAATAATGACGTTCCCTTTTTCTTTTTGATTTGTTATTTGAAATCAGTACAATGTATTAAAAAAAATAAAATAAGGGTAGGAAATCAACAAATTTTTCAAAACTAAATGTAGTATGTAGAATAACTAGGTATGTGTAAAATACGAATTCATTATTTGAAAAATCATTTTACACTGGTTTGCCTGGTATTTCAATGCCAAATAAAACCAGTGTTGCTGTAAAAATGCCTGATTGTCCGCACTTCTGACCGGTTGGCCAGAGTAAGGGCTGTCTGTCGCGGCAGAGTTGTGCCCACTTCTGATAACTGCCAGTCGCGTTCAAAAAAACATGCAATTATTTTGTCCCGATAGACTGATTGACCACTGATATTGGTCGATTTGGCCAAAATGTATCATGGTGTGTACCCAGCTTTAAAGTGAAGCCTGCCAACCTTTTGTACTTTTCCCACTCATAAAAAACAGCAAAGAAAAGGAAGAATGGCATGAGTGGTGTCTTTCCACTTTCATTGTTTTGTCTAGACAGGCAGCTAGATACTTAAGGAGAGGGGGCCAAAAGGAGAAAAAAGCCCTTCACATAAAAATGGCAAAAAACCTCTTTATAACAGAAAATATCTTGCAGTCTCATGCTATATGAATAGCATTGTCCACAAAATCTAAGAAACAGAAGTATTTCTTATTCTCCTTTATGTTTATGTCCCTTGGCTTATGCATGTGTCCAGACCGCTGGCTTAAGGGTCACTATATCACTAAAACAACTTACATTTTCTGAAACTACTACATTTGAGAGAGGTAAAATGGTGGTACTTACATTATCTGTGCTTACTTTGTCATTAAATTATTAATGTTTACCTAATTCCCCACCCTCCCTTACTCACTGCCTTCTTGTAGTGTCTGCAACACTTATTAGTTTCTGCAGACCTCACCATGGACACTGCCCTGCTTATCATCTCTCCCCTCCCTCCCCCTTTTTTCTTTTCTATGTTGATTCTCTTAAATGTTGCAGTAAAGGTTTGGACACCCGTTGCAACGTGCGTTGTGTATGAACGGCCGTTTCAGCTGATATATTGCCCATGTATGGCACTTTATCGGCTGCTCGTTCGGAGATCCGCCCAGTGGATCGGGCAGCAATACCTGAACGAATGACTATTTTGGGTAATAAAGTGCCCATACACGGACGATCATCGCCTGAAACGGGAGCTCGTACATGTTTTGTGTCCGAGTTGACCCCCCACGATCGCACGTGTGTACGAACTTTATTGTGCTGGCAGGCAGGCAAGAGGTCAGGCATGGGTCACATATTATAATTTCTGCTTCTGAAGTGACAGGTCTTTCCCTGTAAATGCTGTGTTTTCAAAATATGATTTCTCGTAATCTACAGCTCAGATTAATTCTGAAAAAAGTTTGTAGCAGTGAGATCTTTTTGAAAATTCGATTTTGTAGAGTAAAGAGACCATTTTAATAACATGCATATAGTCTATTGTATAGAACCAATCATCTGACCTGCAGACATGAAATTTTTCGATGGAGGGCTTTTTGCTACTTTTGGTCCACCTCTCCCTAAGCTACAGTATCTAGCTGCCTTGTCTATTGTACGTCCAAGTCCTACCCGGTGATGGATTAGATCATATGGGGCCCAAGGAAGAGCCATGAATTACGGCCCCCTTTTTTGCTACATCTATTGTATAGACTGAAATTTTGTTACTGCTTCTGAAGCTGGTCCCCCAGAGGTTTCCTGGGCCCTAGGCGGTGCCTAGGGTTGCCTTGTGGATAATCCTGCTCTGGTCCTACCCCATAGAGCCATGAATCTGTATGTTGCACTGACGAGATTTAACAAGATCAAAACATGTCATGTCGTAGTTTTGTGGGCAATGATATTCATATAGCATGAGACTGCAAGATACCTTCTTTATAAGAAGGTTTGGCTCCATTGTTTTTTTCTACAACTGTCCAACATAGGGGATATGTAAAAGGTGCATGATAATAAACTCTTTCGCATTCCCTGGGTAGAAAGAAGTTTTGAAGTGGCAACTGATGTTTTTTCCTCTTTATGGTTATTCTTTCAAACATTGCTTTATTTTTTTTAAATGGATAAGCTTGCAGTGCCTGCTTTACTAATAAATTATAAGGTCACATCTCAAGCCATGTGGTTCAAAATGGCAACCCTACATTCAGTTTTATACATTGTTTGCAAATATATAGTGCCCCAGTCCTGCTCTGGACTGTACCCCCACCCTGTTCTAAACTGCCATATGCAATCTTTCTCCAGACATACTGAATCCAGGCAACCTGAATTCTGTTCCATACACAACCTCAATATTGCTCCAGACTGCCATATGCAACCTTAATACTGCTCTAGACTGCACCTCAATCCAGTTCCAATCTGCCATTTACTGTATAAACTCAGTCCTGTTCTAGATTAAACCTCAACCTCGGTCCAGAAGATGCAACTGCAATCCTGCTCTAGAGTGTTGTATTCAACACAAATCCGTATACAACCATATGCAACCACCCAATCTTGCTCCATGCTGCCATAAGAAATCTTGGTCCTGCTCAAGATTGTCTAATGCAACTTTGATAATTTGCCTGATCCATATGCATCCTCAGTCCTTTCTAGCTGCTATAAGCAACCTCAATCCTGTTTCAGACTCCCATTATCAACCCAAGTCCTGCCCAAGACTGCCATATGCAACTTCAATCCTTCTTTAGGCTGACATATGCAGCACATCACCTTTCTCCCTGGTGCAGCAGTCATCACACGGATGACATCACAACCAATAAATCACTGGTGCTGAACGGACCTCCTCCTCTGTATATACATAAGCTCATTTAATAGCTTTAAGAGGATGGGGCAACAACCAAGGAAAAGTGTGCTGGGTTCAGAAAGAGTAATTACTGCAAAGTCTGGGTTTTCGGGTGTGTGGGAAGGAAAGCATACATTTGTTGGGGTGTGTACTGTCGTTTATTTAAATGTACTGTTACGTCAGATAATACCGTATATCACAATTACCAACTCAGACATATAATCAACTATTAACAGGAAGGCAAGAGCCCTTTAGAAAAAACATGTTGTTTACATCCAGAAAAGAATCAGAGAAAATACTGATCTGATTCTGTTTCGAACAATAGAGTCTAGAGCCAACACTGGACTTGTCATGTCCGTCTGCATGGTACATAAAAATCTTTGTGTTTGTATCAGTCATTCCAGTCACTGTAGCTTGTGACCATGTTTATTTGCTGATGATTCTGTCGGCTAAATCAGCACATTTCTAGGTGATCGCCCCAATGTCTGATTAAGAATTTCCATTTCCAAATTGAATTTCCACCACATCATGTTTATGAAAGCTCTAAGGTTCTATTAATTCAATCATTCCTTACCTGTGCGCCTACCTTGTTTTATGTTTGGTGTTTAAAGGAAAACTAAAGTCCAACCAACATTGTCCCAATGGACAGAGCCCATTCACAAACAACAATCTGTGTCTCACCTCTTCCTTAGCTGTAGCTGCTGGGTGAATTATAAAGTAAGCATTGGGTACTAGTGGTCAGCTCCCTAATCCACCTTAGCTGGGTAAACCCCAGCTAAGTGTCAACATACATACATAGTGCTAACAGATCAAACCACAAAAGTTGCAGCCTTGCTTCTTAGATGACAGCCAATCACATAACAGCACATAAATCCTCCCTCCACTGACAAGACAGAGGATTTGGGGTTTTTTTTGTTTTCAAACACTCAATGCTCCTGTTCTAACAATTATATAATACTTACTACACTTTTTTTCCATACTCATTGATGCAAGAAACATATTAACATTTCAGAAAAATTAAACAGCATGTCCACCCATAAAACAATTTCACACACTAATTAAACAAACCCAAGATCTGTTTTACTTACCTTCCCCAAAGATGCCCAGAAACATACTTACATACCCAGTCCCTCACTGCTTCGAGCAAGAACAGAGCACTGCGACTCTGCTGCTGACAGCCGCTCTGCTTCCTGACATCATCATGCGTCTTTGACCGGCAGCCGCACAAGAAAGCAAGCGGCTGTCAGAGGCAGAGCACCTAGGGACAGGTATTGTAAGTATTTCCTGGCATCTTTGGGGAAGGTAAGTAATATGGATATGGGGTTCAGGGGGGGGTTGCTTAATGAGCGTAATGTAAGATTTCGTTTTATGGGTGGACATGCCCTTTAAAAGTATTTTAGGGAATTGAACCAGCAACCTCTTGTATTCTGTCTAAATTGAAAAGCTTAATCTTTTTCTAGGAAAGAATAATTAAAACAAATCTCATATAGATGTCTCCACACCAATATGGAAGTCCCTGATAAGACTCTGAAAGCGCTTGTTACCCTGCAATTGATTTACCAGCAACTCACACGGATCAATTGGTGTGAGACATCTGTATAAACACTGTGCATTGAGACAGTGAATACTGGGGTCAGGGAATGTGGTTCTTTGAAGACTACATGGACTGTGGGTTGTACTGACACAACAAAAGCCTTCGTATTCACAGAATGTATTACATGTACTAAATGAAACTTAGAAGAAGAATCTTACATGTATAGGTGTTCTAGGGAAAAAGCTTTCACATTAGGATTTTAAAAAATGTAAGTTTTGATCTACTTTTACAGATAATGAAAATGAATAAAGCCCCAGAAAGCCAGACAACCAGAGATTGGGTTACACTGATGTTTATATCATGTGACAGTCAAGGAACCAATGCGTTTGAGACACTGTATGTGCTCCAGTTTGTTGTGGGCAAAATCAGCACCACAATAGCAACTGCAGGTTTTTCACACACATACAGGCACTCACACATACACAGACACACTTACACACCCATGCTTTCTCTCCTACACACTCACCTTTACACATAAACACATAGAGCACAAACATACAGACTCTCTCATATATTTTAAATATGGATTTGTATGGATTTCTCTGACTTTTGAGCTTTAAGTATCTTTGGACTTTAAGATTAAAAAAAAACTGTTTCATCTTCAAGTTGATAAAGGGATACCCGATACATTGTTGTTGTTTTGTACCAATGACATTTGTATAATATATTCACATTGATTGTATTTTTGTGTTGCTACTATGTTGTTTGTTATTATGTATGTTGTATAAATCTGATAAAGGGCTGTGTCCCTATATATGTCTGTCAATAAAAACTAAAAATATAAACATTAAGTTGCACTTCCACCTTAATGAATTTCTGTAAACCTAATGTGCTGCAAATTGAAGTGCCAACAGTTAAGCCTAATGTGTCTAATGGTAAATCCGTCTTCGATATCCTCCACCTGCACTCTGTACTATGTTGTTTTATATAATGGAGGGTGTTTAAGTAGTGCTGATGCAATAAAAGGTACAAAAATTTGCCCGTGCTATTAATCTGTAGCAACCAATCAGATGAAATCTAACAGCAGTACCCCAGTATAACACTAACATCTGATTGGTTGCTGCAAATTAAATGCTAAATTTAGCAACTGTACAAGAATATGGATTTTGCTAACTTCAATTAATTTATAATATGTAGATCACTATTTAAATAACGAATTAATTTTTTTCACCCCATGTAGTGAAAATCACAAAGTATAATTCTGTGGGTCTTTTGCACACCATCTCCCACAATCTTTCACAGATATTTTAAAATCTAGCCTGTGTTAAAGATAGGATTGCTATATCTTTCCCTTAACACAGGGGTGTCAAACCCAATCACATAAGGGGCAAAAATCAAAATACAATGGTGGGCCAAACTCGCCTATGGCACGATCACGTGCTAGAGTGGAATGCCAACCTACTCTTCTGGTTCGGTAATGGAAATAGCCAAATCCAATGGAAGACTTAGTCACACCTCCCTCCCCGCACCAGGCTAGATAAGTGATCACTGTTACAGTGGTGACTGCATTCAAGCTTTACTAGGCTGCTATCTATTCGTGTAAGTCACATTTGTGCAGACCCAAGCAAGGCGTGACTATAGACATACATATCTGTGTAAGTTGGGCATAAAGGCATCTTATTGCCACCATCTGCATGAGCTGGCATAAGGGCATCTTATATGTATCAATCTGTGTGACTTGGAATAGGGAATCTTTTATGTGTTTTCTAGGTAACCCCATAAAAGTGTCCACTTAGACAGAGTTTCTCATAGGGTGTGCACACTGGTGTGACTTTAAAGAGCCAGAGGTATGCCTCAGAATTTTGGTAGTGGAAATATTTTTATCAGTTAAACTTAACTTTTTGTATTATGTACTTTAAATATAAATTGTGATAAATCAACACAGTCAATGTAGTCAAATAGATTTACACTGTAAAGTGCTTAAATATGGGTATTGTCAACTTTACGTTCCAACAGGTGTGCCTCAAGGAAAGTTTCCATATCCAGGTGTGCCACGGAAGTTTGGGAACCACTGCATTAAAACTTCCTACTGCCAAAGTTACCTTTCTAACAAACGAATTCAACAAAATGAATGAGTATATACTGACAGACACTAATGGCTACATATACACATATGGTCAAATAGAATGAGTATGTACTGACAGACACTAATGGCTACATATCCACATATGGTCAAATAGAATGAGTATGTACTGACAGACACTAATGGCTACATATACACATATGGTCAAATAGATGAGTATGTACTGACAGACACAATGGCTACATATACACATATGGTCAAATAGAATGAGTATATACTGACAGACACGAATGGCTACATATCAACTATGGTCAATAGAATGAGTGTGTACTGACAGACACTAATGGCTACTATACACATATGTTCAAATAGAATGAGTATGTACTGACAGACACTAATGGCTACATATAAACATATGGTCAAATAGAATGAGTATGTACTGACAGACAACATGGCTACATATACACATATGGTCAAATAGAATGAGTGTGTACTGACAGACACTAATGGCTACATATACACAATAGTCAATAGAATGAGTATGTACTGACAGACACGAATGGCTACATATACACATATGGTCAAATAGAATAAGCATGTACTGACAGACACGAATGGCTACATATACACATATGGTCAAATAGAATGAGTATGTACTGACAACACGAATGGCTACATATAAACATGTCAAATAGAATGAGTGTGTACTGACAGACACGATGGCTACATATAACATATAGTCAAATAGAATGAGTATATACTGACAACACTAATGGCTACATATACACATATGGTCAATAGAATGAGTATATACTGACAGACACTAATGGCTACATATACACATATGGTCAAATAGAATGAGTATGTACTGACAGACACTAATGGCTACATATAACACATAGTCAAACAGAATGAGTATATACTGACAGACACTAATGGCTACATATACAACTAATGGTCAAACAGAATGAGTATGTACTGACGACCTAATGGCTACTATACACATTGGTCAATGAATAGTATGTACTGACAGACACTAATGGCTACATATACACATATGGTCAAACAGAATGAGTATGTACTGACAGACACTAATGGCTACATATACACATATAGTCAAATAGAATGAGTGTGTACTGACAGACACGAATGGCTACATATACACATATAGTCAAATAGAATAAGCATGTACTGACAGACACGAATGGCTACATATACACATATGGTCAAATAGATGAGTATGTACTGACAGACACTATGGCTACATATACACATATGGTCAAATAGAATGAGTATGTACTGACAGACACGAATGGCTACATATACACATATGGTCAAATAGAATGAGTATGTACTGACAGACACGAATGGCTACATATACACATATGGTCAAATAGAATGAGTATGTATTGAGAGACACGAATGGCTACATATACACATATGGTCAAATAGAATGAGTATGTACTGACAGACACTAATGGCTACATTACACATAGGGTCAAATAGAATGAGTATTGTACTGACAGACACTAATGGCTACATATACACTATGGTCAATTAGAATGAGTATGTACTGACAGACACTAATGGCTACATATACACATATGGTCAAATAGAATGAGTATGTACTGACAGACACGAATGGCTACATATACACATATAGTCATAGAATGATTATGTCTGACAGACACTAATGGCTGCATATACACATATGGTCAAATAGAATAGTGTTACTGACAGACACGAATGGCTACATATACACATATGGTCAAATAGAATAAGCATGTACTGACAGACACGAAGGCTACATATACACATTGAGGTCAAATAGAATGAGTATGTACTGACAGACACGAATGGCTACATATACACATATGGTCAAAATGAATGAGTATGTACTGACAGACACGAATGGCTACATATACACATATGGTCAAATAGAATAAGCATGTACTGACAGACACGAATGGCTACATATACACATATGGTAAAATAGAATGAGTATGTACTGACGACACAATGGCTACATATACACATATGGTCAAATAGAATGATATGTACTGACAGACACGATGGCTACATATACACATATAGTCAAATGAATAAGCATGTACTGACAGACACGAATGGCTACATATACCCAATGGTCAATATATGAGTATGTACTGACAGACACGAATGGCTACATATACACATATGGTAAAAATAGAATGAGTATGTACTGACAGACACGAATGGCTACTATACACATATGGTCAAATAGTATAGTATGTACTGAAGACACGAATGGCTACATATACACATATGTCAAATAGAATGAGTATGTACTGACAGACCGAATGGCTACATATACACATATGGTCAAATAGAATGAGTATGTACTGACAGCCACGAATGCTACATATACACATATGGTCAAATAGAATGAGCATGTCTGACAGACACAATGGCTACATATACACATATGGTCAAATAGAATGAGTATGTACTGACAGACACGAATGGCTACATATACACATATGGTCAAATAGAATGAGTATGTACTGACAGACACGAATGGCTACATATACACATATAGTCAAATAGAATAAGCATGTACTGACAGACACGAATGGCTACATATACACTATGGTCAAATAGAATGAGTATTGTACTGACAGACAGAC
>JAACNH010004785.1:0-22745 GCA_019447015.1 Hymenochirus boettgeri | reverse complement strand
CATGTGCCACTCACAACGCCCCCTGTAGGTGAGAACAATGGAAGATTTATATTCAACGCAATATTAAACATGTGTGCCACTCTACACACCGCCCTGTAGGAGAACAATGGAAGATTTATCATTTCTAATGCAATATTAAATAGTGTGCCACTCTACAACGCTCCCTGTAGGTAGAACAATGGAAGATTTATCATTTCTAATGCAATATTAAATAGTGTGCCACTCTACAACGCCCCCTGTAGGTGAGAACAATAGAAGATTTATAATTTCTAACGCAATATTAAACAGTGTGCCACTCTACAACGCTCCCTATAGGTGAGAACAATGGAAGATTTATCATTTCTAACGCAATATTAAACAGTGTGCAACTCTACAACACCCCCTGTAGGTAGAACAATGGAAGATTTATAATTTCTAATGCAATATTAAATAGTGTGCCACTCTACAACGCCCCTGTAGGTGAGAACAATGGAAGATTTATAATTTCTAACGCAATATTAAAGTGTGCCACTCTAAACGCCCCCTGTAGGTGAGAACAATGGAAGATTTATAATTTCTAACGCAATATTAAACAGTGTGCCACTCTACAACGCCCCCTGTAGGTGAGAACAATGGAAGATTTATAATTTCTAACGCAATATTAAACAGTGTGAAACGCTACAACACCCCCTGTAGGTAGAACAATGGAAGATTTATCATTTCTAACGCAATATTAAACAGTGTGCCACTCTACAACGCCCCCTGTAGGTGAGAACAATGGAAGATTTATAATTTCTAACGCATATTAAACAGTGTGCAACTCTACAACCCCCTGTAGGTGAGAACAATGGAAGATTTTCATTTCAACGCAATATTAACAGTGTGCAACTCTACAACACCCCCTGTAGGTGAGAACAAAGAAGATTTATAATTTCTAACGCAATATTAAACAGTGTGTCACTCTACAACGCCCCCTGTAGGTGAGAACAATGGAAGATTTATAATTTCTAACACAATATTAAACAGTGTGCAACTCTACAACGCCCCCTGTAGGTGAGAACAATGGAAGATTTATAATTTCTAATGCATATATATATATATCTTCTCCCACTGTCCTACGCATATTGGCTCAAAAACACGCCAGCACATATACATGTCCCCACCCACATAAAGCATCATGTATATATAACCACCTGTGCTGCATGTTGGCATCTAGGAAAATATATCCTGCATAAGCAAGTATATACCCTAAAGAAAAGTATGTAATATGGCAAAACATAAAACCAGACGTTATCCCTGCAGATTTATTACCTGACATACATAATAAACGCCTGTTTCATCTAACTGTAAAGAAAAAGAAGAAAAAACAAAACAGAGGAATTACAAGGTCAGGACAACCCTGTCTATATACAGTATATATGTATAGAAATATTTTGTTTGTTTTTGCTGTTTGGTTAAGTTTGTTGATTGTGAGCGCCCTCTGGTGATTGCTTCTTATACTTTGGAGCACCAGTGCAAGTTTAGTCATGATTTAGCTTGTTTGGTTTTAGAACTTTACAGTATTTATTTTGACGAGTGTTTTTTGTAGTGGTCACATGATCTCTGGGACATAGTTAATGGAACTTATATATAATGCACCCCCCATTGTAAAATATAGTATGTATTATAAGGGTTCCATGACCATATAATAAAGCTGCAGGTTATGGAACTCTAAGGTGAACCTTAATACACAATTTGCATGCTATTCATGGCTGATATATATATAACATATAATCCACTGCTGCCCACTTGTATATTAAAACTAACAGGGATATGTACGGGGAGCCTTGATTGTCTTTCTCCATCTTAAAATCCTGTTAACCCATGTACCGAGGGTTCACGTGACTGTAAGACATAACTTACGGCGGTTGTGGCGGGAAGCGAAAACTGTGTTGCGCAAGCTATGTTCTGAGCCGTTAATTCTCTTTAAGGCAGAAACTTAAACGCCAGCACATAGCTGGCATTAAAGTTTCGGAATGGAAAACCCCAATTCACTATGCACCAAGAGCATTGCCTAGCGGAGGCAATGGAGACCAATACCGGTACATAGCCCTATAAGTAACAACACTGTGCTGTAGGTTGGCAACCAAACTTAAAGACAATGATAAAGAAAACTTGACCTGCATTAACACACACTATAAATAATCCCCAGGAACTGGGGACATTATAACCAGGATGTAGATCGGATTCCACCAACAATGAATGAAGACAACCATGAAAATCTTATTTCGCACACAATAAAACTACGCTCACACACCCCTAAACCCAACAGAAATTTCCCATCGTGAACGACAGCCAGTGATTCGGACAGTGTATTTCGTTGGCATCACAGTTGGTTATCTTTCAGCAACCACACCTTGCTGATACTCAGCAAATCCCATTGGGTCCAACAGGATGCCAAAGGACACTAAACAATCACCCAATTGCTGCTGTTTGATTGGTCAAAGAAATACTATGGACCCAAATTCCAGCAAGTTGCCCATAGGCTGCAATAAAATGCATTAAACACTTCATTGAATCTAGTTTGTCCCCATTCTAAATGAATTGTTAGTGCAAATAAAACAATGGTTTGAAGCAGAACCAGGCAACATATAACCCTTATAGCATCATACAGCGGATTGTACTTATAATGCACTATTTATCCGCTCCCAGAACGCACAAAATACTAATCAGCCAATTCTTATCTTGCAGCGCCATCTACTGTTTAATCATTGCTGCGACACTCCCTGCAAAACAGGAATCCATGCTCCTGCTTTTTAAAAAATCCCCATTGCTCAAGGAATGCTGGGCGTTAAAGTTTTTTAAACATATGGATGGCAGTAGGTTGGGCATCCCTGGCATAAACAGCTGAAAGATGTGTGGGGTATAGCAACAACTCTGCTGAGTCAATTCCAGCTACATTGTAAATTCTATCATCCTTGTAATTTATAATAGTTTCCAGCCGCTATGGTACATTGTTGTCTTTATTAGTTAATGGTTTTCAGGCTGTGTGGGGTCTGGTACTGATTGAGAAAAAATGAAGGGAGCCCTCCAATGAGCTATTCTGTATCCCTCTTTGGAGTGCAGAAAGGTAGCGAGAAAGTAACTGCTCACTAGGAATTACATAGAGGCAAGTCAGGAATGTGTTGGAATTCCATGGAGCCAAAAATGTTTTGAATTTCCAGCATCAAAAAGTTCCACCCATCGAAGTTCCGCAATATCTGCGAAAATGTTGAAAATAGCAGTTTATGCCTCGAAGCTGGGTTCATTTAGAACCAGGATTTATCACTGGTAAGGAAATGTATTCAAGGCTACGTGTTATATCATTCAATCTAGAATTTATTTGAGTTTATTCCTATAGTTCTCATAAATTAGTAAGGAGCCCATTCTGTGCACTTTCTAAATATACATCCAGATGGTAACAAGACTGCAGAGTCTTGTGTTAAAATAGGATGTTGGTGTTAAATATGTCAGCTGACTCCTCCTTGAGTAACCTGAACCAGACCTGACACGGTGTACAAATACAAACTGTTTATTCCACATTATACTTCATAAACACTAATATACAGGTGCCACCAAATGAATGGGATCTTCATCTAAAATATTAACCAAATAATATATGAAGGCAGTTCCAGGTAACGGAGACTCTCAAAATTGCTTTTTCACACACACATGTTTCAGACTCGTGGTGCTTTAAATTAATATTCATATTCATTTAAAATATATATATATATTAATTATATATATATATAAATATATATATATATATATATATATATATAAAATAAAGAAATGGAGTCTCACACAGTTTTTCTTTGCAAATAAAAGCTTATGTTTTCGCCATATGTTTACACACAGAAGACAACGTTTCGGAACGCTTGGTTCCTTTTTCAAGTCAAAAGCATAGTAAACAAACATCATACAAACTCAATATTCAAAGGGTAGATGTCATTTCCTGTTTTACCCTTTAAATATTGAGTTTGTAGATGTTTGTTACATATGCTTTTGACTTGAATAAGAAACACAAGCGTTCGGAAACGCTGTCTTCTGTGTGCGACTCCATTTCTTCATTTTGTATGCTTCAGGAATTGCTTGTTTGGAGATACCAGAAGCCATTGTGTTGGAGTGCTACCATCTGCATTTTTTGTCTTTATTTATATATATATATATATATATATATAATATTCTAATTTGGTGCAGGCACTTACTTTTCAAATAAATAATATGGAAGTATATGGAGCACTCCTGGGTCTTTTTAACAAACAAATTAATTTCAATGTGCAAAACGTGAGCAATGTTTCTGTCTTTTATCTGAAACCTTATCAAGCTTGATAAATATATATACCGGTATTATAGTTGTCCACATTTTTGTAAATACACAGCCTTAATCAGTGATGCCAAACCTGCATCCCTCCTCTGACTTTTTGCTGGACCCATGGGTGGGCGTGACCTGTTGTTTCTGGGGGCGTTGTCTGTGTTCCAGGGCAGGGCTTGGACGTTCCAGTGGCGGGCTATTCCCAGGCAGGGTCGTACCTGCAGAGGTTCAGGCCGCCACGCAAGAATGGAGGCCGGGCCCCTGACCCCCTTCCCCTATCCAAGTTCCCTTCCACGGTCAGCTGTTTTAAACACGTGTATGAATGAAACATATACGCGATCAGCGGACCCGAACTTTCAGAACTGAACCGGAAGTTTGGGTCCGGTCTTTTAAACAGCTGATCGCATGTATGCTTCATTCATACACGCGATCAGCTGTTCAAAACAGCTGACCCCTGAATGGACCTTGGGCTTGTGGCGGGCCCTACTACATTGTTCCCAGGGCCACTAGTGCACCCCAAGTTGGCTCAGGTTGGGCAGCCCTGCATTAATGTCTAAACTGACGGCAAACAAAAGTGTGTACACCCTAAGTTGAAAATGTAAAAATTGTGCCTAATAGTCATTTTCCTTCCTGATTTCATGTGACTTGTTAGTGTTACAAGGTCCCAGGTGTAAATGAGGGTAAATGAGGAGCAGGTGTGTTAATTTGGTGTTATCACTATCACACTCTCATTCTGGTCATGTAACGGGACTAACTTCCTCGGGTATACTTGAAACATTGTATGTTCTTTTCCAAAACAAATTGCTGTAATGTGCTCCTCCATATAGGTCTCCAATCTGGATTGTTACAACCTGACAGAGGTTTGGAGGACGGCAACAGCCTCTGTCTGGGGAACGGCAGCGTGCTAGGGCAGCGTGCTAGGGTGGGTTCTGGCTACAACACTATGAAACATATTTTGGGGGGACAGTAAATTTACACTGTTATACAAGCTGTACACTCGCTACTTTACATTGTATCAAAGTGACATTGTCCCATGTAAAATATCTACAACACTGTGTGGGTGTACGCTCCTTTGTGAGATACTGTACATATTGTATTTATTTATACTCACCTGTTTGTAAACTGTCTAAATCTTATACATTATGGTACAGTAACAGAATAGAAATGGAAATTAAGGAAGGTTCCAATTGCACATGACTCTTTAAGCTGGGCTTTGTGGATCAATATCTGACCAGGGATTCCATATATTAGAGAAGTGTAAAGATTGCTAGAGCATTAAAGGGCAGTTGTTTCTAATTTCTCTACTTTTCATTGTAATATTGTGGCACCGGCACTACATCTCCCAGGGCTCCTGCTAACACCAGCCCTACATGTCTATACAGCTAGTTAGTGCCCTGGGAGCCATTCTGAGAGTCCAAAGACCTTCCCTGAATATTCCACCAACTCTCACGCCCAATCACCAAAAGATTTCAGGTTTGCAGTATTACTGAATGTGCCCTTTATTCCTTTAAGTTCCCGGCAGGGGTGATGGGATATTCATGTTGGTTTTTGACTGAATCCATTCCAAACTCATTACAGATCCCATGCATGTACAGGATTTCTATTTGGCTTATTGTTTTCTGTATATTATCCATCCTATGTGATTTATAGCCTTCCCTTACAGCATGTGTGTTCTAAAACCCCATCAATTCACAAAGCTAGAAGCTTGGCAAACACACCCAGTATGATGTCATTGTTATCGATACAATCCCGGTAGCGACACTCGTATGTCATAACAGGCATATTGTAAATATACCACATACACCATTCATTGTGGCCAAACAATAACACATTTTAGTCTTACTTAATCCAAGCTAGACAGGAACAGCATCCCGTTATTTCTCCTAAACTGGTAATTGGAGCTAAACAGCCAGCAATCCATCTTTGTAAATTACCTAATGATACTATTAAGAGATTAAAGGAGAACTAAACTAAAATGTAAAAGCCTTAATCAATGCTACCGTTTTAACGAGCGATAGCTAGTAGTAATGGCTAGTTTTCAGGGGTGAGGAGAGTGGAAGGCTAGAAAACTCACTGAACATGCACATATATATGTATTTGGATCCGTGACCTACTATTTATAATCAGACACCTGCAGAATTTCACAGATAATTTCCCTGAATTCCTACTGTGAGTGTTCAGTATAAATGGTAGAATTCATTTATATAATATATTATGTATTAATTTAAGGCAGTTGCATTAAATGGAATCGTTCACAATATTCCATGGCATGCACATACAATACCTATCGCAATCACCATGTATGGGGTCGCTCACATGCCCTTACCCAAACAATCCTATTGGTTACCATATGGCTCCTTTTCGTTCTTCTTTAAAGAACTTAAAGGACCCTCAAAACTATAATTGTAGAAAGCTGACAGATGTAGGACTAATGGGGCCCATTACACACCAATCCAAATTGTACAGTTGCCCAGTTGTACAATCTGAAATTGGTCTAAAACATTTTTCCCTTTGGTTCGAAGGAAAATAAAATCGGGATTGGTGCATATATGGGCCCTATTAGTTGTTATGCCGCAATAAGTTCACCCCCTCTCTTAAAAGGTTTCTGCCTCCTCTCCAAGCTCGCACATGTTTAGAGGAGTAAGCTAGGGGAATACATCCATGACTTCCCTTTCATATAGAATTTATTTCTAGGGATTTTACTACCTTTCACCCATTTCCCAGATACAATATGCAGATCAGACTGTTTGCTTAGAATATTGAAATGACAAGTGAACATACCAGAAGAACTTATTACGCCCACATTCTATAAGTCAGATGGGATTGATCCGACGGTGTCTTTGAATTGACCCGAAGCCTAACAGCAGAGGGTCGGAATCTGTAAATCTTCTGAAACCTAATTATAAATTGCAGAAAGAGACAGGGGAAAACATCAATTATTATACCTTTACAAAGCAAATTTATTGCTCTCCCAGTGGTTTCACACTCACTCCCCCTTTTATCCAGATAGTAAATATTGAACTCTGCCATTCTGATGTCATAAAATGGTACAGTCTGGAAAGGTTTCATTCATCACACAGTAAAAACTAGGAATCTCTGGGTATCACAGTCACTGCAGCCCCAATGGAGGATGAGAAAGCTTGGGAAGGCAGCTAAGGGAGATAAGGAATTCACACAATGAGAATGTCATATGGGTTTCCTGCAGGATCTGTGTGGTACTGGAATGACAACCACTGGGAAAATAATGAATGGGATTCAGTCAGTAGTGTAGCTGACAACACAGTACATTGCATCTCCTAACAGCATGCTGGGAGTTGTAGTTTCCAAACAGCTCAGAATGGATCATTGTATTTCCATAGTGCACCTTGTTTAAAACATGTAGTTTGAAAGTTGATGAATCATTATAGCGCAATGCCATCTAATGGCCAGTTAGCTCAACACACAGAAAATTGAATTGCATACCTCTAACATTTCCAAAAAGGTCTAGGGACACATTAACTTGGGCTGGGTGCACACCAGCAGATTTTCCAGCCGGCCGACCAATTCACGGCACTTTCGGTCAGTCGCCCGAAAATATCTGCTGGTGTGGGGTGGGCCGGCCGCAACTGACCTCGATCGTCCAGTCGTCCGGATCGGATGTGTCGGTAAATTCCGATCGATCATGCGGTTCCCTATGCTCCCTATGAAGCACTGGGACAAATTTTACCCATTCTCATTGCAGGACATTTTGCTGGACACAGGAAAGTGGGAATCTATGAGAAAATGTGGGACTGGCATATATATATATAATATATATATATATATATAAATATAAATATTAAAATTTAAAATAAATGATTTTTTTTCACTTAACTTCCCATTTAAACCCCAAAATATATCTATGAAGTGTGCCTTTAAGGCACGAGTACACGTATCTTATTCACAGCTGCAGCCCTGCAGATGTTTTAAAACTACAACTCCCAGCACTTCCTAGATGCACTGCCAGGATGTTAAATGTCTTGGGGGCTACAGGTTGGACCCCTCTGTTCCTGGGTTACAAGTTATCCAGTAATCCTGCAAACTAGGTACTGGCCCATAGTGTTTTGTTAATGGGGAATGCTGTGAGACAAACCCCTAGAAGGGCTGTGCACAGCCTATTTGGTACATTCTATTCATAGAAATATCCTGGGGTGTATATGTTCCATTTTCACTTTACAGCCATGTTGCACGCTGGACACTATTAAAGGCAGCAAATGCTTTTCAGGTTAAACGTAAATAAATAATACCACAGTTCTTGTCATGTGGTTTACCCTGTAATGGAATTTTTTTTTTTGGGGGGGGGGGGGGGGGTTGATATTTATGTAAGAATATGGATCTTACTGTTCCTCCCAGGCTGCCATGGAACTGAACAAGGTACACCAACATATTGTATTCACACTGTAGCAAACTGACACTGACGGCTATTTTAATGTGCCAGCTGTCAAGAAAAAAAAGAGACTGCTCTTTATTTAGTAACACGCATTACTCAGAGCGAATGCCAAGACTGGCGCATAATTACAGTCATTTTAATGAACACAGGTTATGAAGATCTTCAACACAAAACGATTCTTGGATGAATTTGGAATTCATTGTTTTTAATGATTAAATGGAGTAGAGAGCAGGAGACACAGACCTGCACAATACTACATACATACAAGACAATATAGACACAGACCTACACAATACATCAAGACATATAGACACAGACCTGTACAATACATACATCAAGACATATAGACACAGACCTGTACAATTCACACAATACATGCAAGACATATAGACACAGACCTGTACAATATATACCTACAACATATGGACACAGACCTGTACAATACACACAAGACACATAGACACAGACCTGCACAATACATACATACAAGAATATAGACACAGACCTGTACAATACACACAATACATACAAGACATATAGACACACACCTGTACAATACACACAATACATACAAGACATATAGACACAGACCTGTAAAATACACACAATACATACAAGACATATAGACACAGACCTGACAATACATACATAAAATACTACAAACAACACGGACCTCTCCATCTTGTAACAGTCCCTATTTCCCACTGTATCCAATACATACAGACACAGACCTCTACAATACATACATGCAATACATACAGACACAGACCTGTACATACATACAGCAATACATGCAGACAGAGACTGTCAATACATACATGCAATCATGCAGAACGAGACCTGTACAATACATACATGCAATACATGCAGACAGAGACCTGTACAATACATACATGCAATACATGCAGACAGAGACCTGTACAATACATACATGCAATACATGCAGACAGAGACCTGAACACTCGTCATCTCATAACAGTCCCTATTTCCCACTGTATGCAATAGGGTCTTGTAGGAAAGTCTAACACCCTTAGAAATCTGTCTGCCTCTTAACCACAGAAAGATAATCGAGCCTAAAGCTAAGAAACAGACATGAATGGGGCGCCGGCTGAAACACCATGAAGGAAAGGGCACTACAGCTAACACAGAGGCCACCACCATTGGCATAACTACTAATCACTGAGACCCCCAGTAAAACTATGATGGGCCCGTTATCTGTTAGTTTTGTTCCGTTTTTGGATTTATGGATCTTGGGGGGGAAAAAAAAAATCTGAAAATGGACCGTACTTTCGAGGGTTCGGAACATATTTCCTGAGGGTTATTGAGCATATTTTCCAGGGTCACCAAAAAAAACCTTTATATTCGGTAAGCCTTGAAAATGCTTCTGAAATCCGAGCGCTCTGCCCGATTTCGGATGGAACATTTGGATTTCAGAACTGAGGCGGTTCCAGGTCAGATCCGGTCAGACCTAGATCCCATGTCTACTATCCATGCTTCATCCACAGTGGTTTTCTGGGAGGAGGCATATCTGTCATAGGAAAAATAACAACATGGGCCCCCCCTAGCCATTGCTCCCCTGACCACCCTGTAAGCTTGATGAAAAGCCATTTCAGTTTAAGGAAAGTAAACGGTTTGTTCACTGTGAGGGGCTGACTGCATCATGTGTGGGCATGTTATGTCCTTGTCTAGTTAGTGAGTATTGTGACAGCAGCACCTATATTTATATATAGATATACTGCAGACCTGCACTGGAGGAGTTTGGGATAGGCATTGTGCATACTGAGGACTAACAAGACAGATACAGCGTACAAGGAGCTTGTTTAGAAGCCAAACGTGCAGCAGATGCACTTGGCTCAGAAAGCCTCATACAAGATGCCAAACCTGGCACAGGAATACAGGAGCAGCAGGATTCAATATCAGCAAGGCAGGGAGTCCCAAATCACAGAGCAACAGAAAAACATCCCAGGAACACAGAGCAGGTGCTGATAAAGTTTCCCCCTGTTCAGGGGTCTCACACACTCTGCCTTGCTGTTCCCACAGCTGTCAGTTTCCCAGGATGCCTATCAATATGTTGGTGTTGACAGTGTCAGGCCCAGTAACAGTGACAAACCTGCAATTATCCATTCAGGCTGAGGCCACACTGCAACGCACAGGAATCGCGAGCATTATCGTTATGCGTTTGCGCATGCGTTTCGATGTTTTCCATTATGGAAACGCATGCGTTAACGCACCAAACACATTACCAAAACGTGTGATTTTTCGCGTTGCCGTGATTTCCACTTAAGCAAAAAACGTGGATGCAATCACGAACGTAAAATGCCGCGCAAACGCGCTATTGTGGCCTAGCCCTGAAACTATAGATCCCAACATCTCAGACCTTATGGACGCAGTATTGAAATCACAGCCCTATTTGTGTGATCAATAGGAATAAAGATAAAAAACAAAAAGCAATAAGCAGTCATTGCACAGATCCCTCTAAATGGAATAAATATTATAAAATGTGCATTGGGGTCTATGAAAAAAGTTGATATGTTTTCTTCTTTTAATACAAGTAAAATGCAAATTGAACAGATTAAATGAGAAATTAGTTGTGTTTTGCTTTCCTAGATATCTTAACATCCACTCTTAATAATAATTATAATATACTTCCCTTCCCCATCCCTATACCTCCAGGACTATAATATTAACTTACCTCTCCGACATTCTTATAACTTACCTCTCCGACATTCCCAAAGAGTTACCAATTTTTGGAGTTCAGTCTTTTTCTGGTGCAGCAGCCAATCACAGCTGTGATGTCATGGACAATGAATGACTGCTGCTGATGGAGGTGCCTCCACTGCCATGTGCCAGCTCCTTACAAGCTCATAATAACCGTCTCCGAATATTGATCTTCAGGAATTTGATGAGGAGTAGGTGGGGAAGGGGGAGGGAGTTATTATTCATATGGGGGGGGGGGTAAACATGCCCTTAAGACAGATGGTTAAGTTCTTTCAATATGAATATGGTAGGACTTTCCAAACAGTTGCAATCCATCAAGCACATTTGTCAATGGTCTTCAGTTGGTAGGTGCAATCCGCCTAACCCCCTACCTTGGGGTTAAAACAGTCCAAAAGCAACAGAAGAGGAGGAGCACACTACATTACATTGTATGTACGCCAACTACTACAGTTCTGGGGATCACCTTTCCCTTTCGGGCATGATTGTATGATTGCTACACCAATAAATATTGATACACTGATGTGGTGTGCTCCTTCCACCTTCTGTTGCTTTTGTATTGTTGTACTGCCAAACATTTCCCACAATATTATAACTGAGAAAACTATGTGACCTGACAGGTGGGTGTAGAAGGAGCAGATAATTACAAAAATGAAGCTTATAAACACCGTCTAAAGATGGATACACGCAGCAAAGATCTTTAAAGGTGAGTGACCAGAATCTTCTGTTGGACCCTACACACAGTCCTGAGCAATCTCCCTACATAAAGTATAGGGAGAATGTTTGGGACAGGCCCCTTTTTTTTTAGCTGTGACCAACTCCCTGTACTTTTATTAAGGGTGAATGAATGCGGGCGAAGGAAATTTTCGGGTATCGCGATGCCGATGATGAAGTTCGTTGGAATGCTCAGAACTGCAGTACACACTTTAACGATAAAGGGGCATTCTGATGGACGCACCGCACACCAGTCTTAACAATTAGTGATTTAATTGATATTTTGGTTGATCCTTGTTCTGAATGTGTTACTTGATCATTAAAGTGTGTGCCCAGCTTCACTCTCTCTGAGCCCTTACTGACAGATGAGAGGTAATCCTCTAATCATTCCTTCCCATTCAGTGCATGTGAAATATACCAAACAGCTTTATTCAGAATCCTCAAGTAGATCAATGCTGGAGGACAAAATTAAACAGTGGCATGTCAGCATCATTTGACAAAGAAACTGAAGCAGCACTTAAGGAACATGGGTTCACAATTGACCAATAACAAGCAGCAGAAAAAAGCCCCGCCCCCCTATAATAACACAATCCTATGACTGTAATAAAAATATGTGTTCTGCAATGCCCTGAGTAATTGGTTTAATCCATCTGACTAAACACTGGAGATCTCCTTACTGGGAACACGGCACTTTAACTGCAAATGTAATTGCTATAAACATGGTAGAAAAATTCATCCACTAGCCTCACAGAAAAGATAGACCAATAAAGAGTTTTTCATTTGTCCTATTACATTTATCTGTCACGCACCACATAGGGCCATTCATCCTTTCAAGGCATATAGGAACCATTCTAATCACTATAGCTGTGATCTATTAACAAAGGAGTGCAGTGCAGTTAGGTTGTGTTAACCAGGCTATACCAGCATTGATATTTTAACCGATTCGGTCTACAATATCGATCAGCTTACCAAAGAACTGAAGTTCGGTCCAGGTAAAACTTTCCAATTGTCAAAATGATACACCAAGGCAATTTCCCATCAGACAGAATAATGATAGGTTAATAGGACTGGTAGGTTGTCTACTAACGATTCATTTTCATCCAATTTTGGCCCCCCAACCCCCCCCCCCCCCGTTTCAGCCTGTTTGTACACAGCCTAAGGTGCATACACCAAGCGATCACGGGGGCCGACCTGCGATGCAGATATGTATGCATGTCCATCTTTGCCAACATCGTGCTGCATGTGGCGATTCATTGGCTGAAATTCCATTTGGTCTGGATATCTGCCCATTCGGCCGGGTGCATCATTAATGAGCCTTGACCGAACGCCGTTTCTGATGACAAATTACTAATACAAGGCCAAAATGTTTGTGCATACACATTGCGCTTTGCAGATCGTACCCCAATCACACATGTGTATGAGTCTTAATACTGTACAGCGCTGCGTCCCCAAGTGGTGCTATATAAATAACATACTACATACATCCAACACAGAGCAAAATTTATGCTAACAATATTGAATTGTTTAACACTTTCTAGGCTTCTTTCTTGCATTTGAAACGTACCTTCGAAGCCCTAAACCCTCATTCACAAAAGCACAAAACACAAACAATGCTCTGTGTTCTGCTGTGTGTTTATTTAGATGTTGCTTTGTTTCCGTGAATTAACCAGGAGAATTGCATGCAACAGCATATAGAAAATGCAACAATACATTAGTAGAAATACTAACATAGCGTTTCTATAGAAAACCATTTTAGCTTGTGAAACACAAAATGCATGTGTTCAAAAACAGGGGCAAGTACCGGTTTTAAAGGGGGGGATTCCTGAATGGGTTACCAATGAACAAGCCCCAAAGGAAGTTCTGACCAACTACATCCATATATTCTATTATATATGGATCATTACTAATTTATAAATATTCTCTACTTGCCATGCCTATTATCACAGTTAGCCAATACAGAGATATCACCTTTACTATTGTTATATTCATTAACGTTCTTTTTACTGAGAAATCCACTTTGGGTTACAGTATCATTATTATTATTGCATTATCCGTGTTCTAAAGATTCCCCTGAAGTGACTTACCTAACCCGGTCCCATGCCGCCTGGCACTGCCCCCTGCTCCTGTTTCAAGCTTGTTACGAGCAAAAACAGAAGCAGAGGGCTTCAGGCCTGACAGCTGGTCGACCCGAGCAGAGGAGGAGCGCGAGGGGCCGTGTTAGGTAAGACACATCAGGTGCATCTTTGGAACGTATGCATTATGCGAAACCTAGGTTTGGGGGGTGGTAAACATTTCTAAGCAAAATTTATTTTAGGCTGCACATGCCTTTAACTACACTAGAGGGAGCCGATAACATCAGCTACAGACACATTGAATGATTGTTCTGTATTGAGAATGTAAGGAACCTTCGCTCCTGTGTGTATTAAATATAATGCAATGTGACAACCAGCACCAGGACTCCTAATGTCCCTCTTCCTGCTCACTAAGCTCCATCACAGTGCACTAAGTATAGTTAAGGTTCGTACACACGCTCAATTTGTGAGCAAGCAACGACCTCCAACGCCGAGCTATACACGGACAAATGGCCGAGAATTGTCCGTGTGTATGCGTTCGGTCGAGGTAATGAATGATCCCAACTGAATGCATACACAGACGATTCTCTGCCGAAACGGCCTTTCGTTGTGTGTCCGCTCGGCCGTAGGCGGTCGTTGCTTGCTCACAAATTGAGCGTGTGTATGAACCTTAAGTAATTTCAAAAAAGTATCCAAATTAAGTCTCGCAATCCCCTGGCAGCTGCAGGTTTCTATGCAGCTGTCAATCACAGGGCAGATTGGATACAGCTAAATTAACAATGTAATAATTATATTACAATCGATGTAACAATTTATCTATGACATTCTATGTAACATTCTGCGTAACAATCTACGTAACTTCTACGTAACAATCTATGTAACATTCTACTAACAATCTTAACACTCTATTGTGCAAGCTATGTACATTCTATATAACATCTAAGGAATAATCTATGTTAACAGTCTATGGGCACAGGAGAAGTAGAACAGCAGACTGCACTGGCAGCAAAAGGACGGGGGGATCCCAGGCACCAGTAATCCCCCCTAACATGCCACTGAAAAAGTGCAGAAAACAAATCTGTATACAACACACCATAAACATAATTTTATAATTTTTATTTCTTTCTTGTCATTTTCTATGAATTAAAGGGGAACTGTGGTCTCCAAACAAGTTAAGTTTAAATGAAAGGCCAGTTCCTACCTTGAAAACGAGCCATCAACCACCTCTCTACGGGCTCCACAGGCCAAGATATCAGAAATGGATGAACAGAAAGTTAATGGGGGGGGCTACTTGTGACATTCCTGAGGCTTCTCCTGCACAGTGCTGCCGGCAAGCACAGCCTCAGACTCCCTCAGTGTGTGAGGGAGACAGGAAGTCCCTCCCTCCTCTCTGCTGTGGTGAAGTCCTGACAGAGAAGGTAGAGGTTCGGGGTCTGAGTAACCCACAGCACCCACGAGTGGGTGGGGCCTGCACCCGCGATGGGCGGGGCCACATGGGGCTGTAAGATAATGGGCCATGGGGGGCTGCAAAGGGAGGGAGGGGAACAGGACAGAATGACTGACAGTTTCAGAGCAGAAGCAGGAAGTGCAGGGGACCCGGTGATGCTGCTGCCATATCACAACAAATGTAAATATCTTCAAAAACTATGCAAATAAACAATGGAAATAAATTGCAAAATTTCTCAGGGGAGCAATTCCTATCAATTTACCTCAAGTCATTTTTGGACCACAGTTCCCCTTTAAATCCATTTTGACAAATCTGAAAGAATTTGCTATGGCCTATAATAATTGTAGTTTTCTGAATTTAAATACACAGTATAGCAGCTTGATATATTGGCAGCTCTGCCATTGGTTCAGTTATCCCTTAAAATAAATGGTTGCTTGTTCTAGGAGTGAACTCAAAGCTGCTAGAGAAGGTTTCAGGGCAGACACTGGACCTTGTCATATATCCACACGGACAACCCCCAATATTTGCCATGTAATGGTGGGTAGAGCAATAACGTGTAGTCTAAAATAATATTGTAGTATTCCCAGACAAATATACATTTGAGATATATATTCTTTAAAACAAAACACAGCATGCTGAATGGCTGCCAGTATTTACATAAAAACATGATGCAGGCTGCATCACTTTCAGTGTAGCCATACAGCATATCTCATGAACTGGTATGATTGCATGTGTGTTTAGTATTAAGTGAAGGGGTATGCAACTTTATTTATATATGTAATGCACATACAAATGGGACTTTACAATTATTTACTTTTTTAAACTATTTTATTATTGAAATCCTGGGTCCTGCTTTCGTGCCCAACACCATAGTGAACACACAAGTGCTTGTGCAGTGGTCGAGACTGTCGCCCAACCGCAACGAACCTACCAAAAGGGGATCCATAGGACCTCCATTTGCCAAATGACTCGGAAGGCCCTACAATAATATTTAAAATGGCCCCCCAACAACCGTGTAACAAATAAACCCCAAGAAAAAAATGTAGTGGGAAGTGGCGGCTTACAACTATTGTAAAGTCCCAACATGGAATGCTGAGAGTTGTAGTTTAACATACACATGATTGCCCATCTCTAGTTCTTGTATAGTTTTTACTTCCTAATCATTTTTCCATCCAGCTTTATGACGAGAACAGACGTCCTAATTGCTGGTACGACAGACATATTAGTTATCCACTATTTCCACTGGGTCTCCTGATTGTAGGAAATTACCCACAAGTCTCTCCTTTTAGCCAATCTGTAGATTGAGTGGAGCATTCGGAACAGTAACGCTAGCCTGTTAGACATTTTCCATTTCTCTAAGTGAAAACATTACGAACACTAACCATAATCTGATGGGTATTGTAGAGAGATCTGCTGTGCGAAGATCAGATTCCTGCCATTAGACACCAGAGCATTTTATCAACAGACAGAAATCTGCAGCATGTTGCAACAAACCGTATCTATTACGAGCCTTTACTGCGCACACTGCCTGTTACTGACCAACAGACAAAATGCAAAGCTGTGTGTGATCCTGACATAGCGCAAAGACTGAAAGGCGAAGACACACGTGACAGGCGAATAATAAACCACTCAGTGTACGGTATCTGGCTTCATAGATGTTTGCATATATGAGCACCGGAACAAGAACACGAAAGAACCAAACAATTTTCAGTCAATGAAGATGGAGGGGGATCAGATACGACAGTCAGTCTGCAGCTCAGTTTTGTTCTCTGACACTCTCATTGTTCTACTACCTCTGTCTCTGTGACTGACGGGGGCTGACACTCCAACAATCCCCCAATAGGAGAAGTGCCAGCTGTCAGACTGGGCTTGGAGACACTGGTGACAGCCTTGTACATACTAGATTTTGCTATGGTTTCATAGAGACCATAATGATCAATGTGAGAAATGCCAGGAAGGCAGAGAGACCCTGATACCACCAAACAATAAGTGCAGTGGAACCCCGGCTAACTAGGAATGTGTGTGGTGTATGTTGGGGCTCTACACTAAACCTGAGCCAAAAAAGGGAAAGAGTTTCAGAGATGCAGTTGCCAAGCTAAAAAGAACACGGTACAGATATTCTACTTCTTAGAGGACTATGAACAGTTAAATACGTGAAAAGCTGCATCCTTCATGCCAGAGACAGAACACAGGATTAAAGGCCCACCAATAATCCAATTCCAAGCCCCAACTAAGAGTCCCCAAACCATAGGTGTTAGTGTGGGGGCACAAACTCCATGTTCTGCCCAGGGCCCTCACGACTTTAAGATAGCCCTACATAGCAAAGCACATAATCCAAATATGAAAGCTTTGCTTCCCAGAACACCTATACATTGTAAGTGCATTTAGTACATGTAATAATAGGTTACTGTAATAAGGCTTCCAATGTTGTTGCCAGTACAACCCACAGCCTATGAATTCATCAAAGAGCCACACCCCTGACCCCCAGTATTCACCGTCTCTGTGCACATTTTATTTACGAGGTCTCCTCACCTGACTTAGACTTTAAAAGCTGCTTTGTTACTGTACATTGTATTTACCATTCAGTGTGAAATTGCATACAGCCTTCCTGGAAACATTACAAAATATTCAGTCTAATTTTACAGACTCATGTTTCCTAGCTAAAAATAAAGTTTCTAATGTACACATTCTTAAGCACACGCCCACGAGGGTCATGGTTTTAAAATCCCGAGATTTTTTTTTTATTATTGTTTCCATAATGTTCCTATCAAAAGATAAGTTTGTACATGTACTATTTTCTATATGGAAGCTCTACTGGGATAAGGTAATACGTTTTGCTTTAAGCACGACAAGTACGTGATGTTGCGGTTGTTTCCCCAGACTACATTTTTAATGAAATGAAAATATTTGCTTCTTACATCCATGCTATCTAAGAATACACTGCAAAAATTACTTTTCTTTTTAATGTGAAAACCTAAGAAATATATATTTGTTAGGCGAGTCATTTAAATATGTTTACACGAAACTGCCTGAAATCCTGTTCTGTGTCAGGAGAGAGGAGGATATTTGTAAATGATTGGCTGTGAGCTTCTGGAAGCAAGCTGCAGATTCGTAGTTTTAACCTTTTGAGCCCTACAAAAGCATGTTAAGTGTACTGCGTACTTTCTGGTAGTCCCCCAGCTAAGGTGGATTATGTAATGGCCCTAGTTTCCAGCTAATTTCATAAAGGCACCCAGCAGCCACAGCAAAGGAAGACACGGCTTGTTTGAATGTGCTGTCTATTGGGACAATTTGCCTAGAGATTCAGTTCCCCTTTAAAGCAAAATGATTATATCACACGCGAGCAGAAGGAGGGTGAGCAAACAATATAGGAATAACACACAGAGCAGAACACAGTATGGCTATAAAATTTTAGAACTTGAGCCAGATGCAGCGTTAGACTTAGACAAATGTCAGTGTTGGCAGTAAATCAGTGAAATTGTACTTGGTGTATTTTAGCAGAAAGGACTGCTACAATAGTGGATAATCCCGCATAGGACGGAATTGACATCAGGCTTACCAGGAATTCAACGCGAGACCATGGAACATGGGCAAGTGGCAGAGTATTCATAAAAGTATGAGAGACTTATACAGGGCCTGTTAAAGGCAAAATGTCAGCAAAAAATGCACAAGACTCATTGATAAAGAGATTAAATCTCGCAATCAGAGGAAAAGCATTCACAGTAAGAACAGGATCACATAGGAGTAGTGCATTACATATCATTCAGGAATGGGCAACACAGGATTGGAATGGAAGCACAGTAGACTGCAATATAACTGCCTGCTATTATTCCTGGCTATGCAGGAATCACAATGGAGTTAGGGGTTTATTGAAACAAATAGGATAATGGCTTAATTGGGCCATGTACTAGATCCGATCCAGACCCATTCCTCCACACAGCCATAATGTACCTTTTGTATTCATACACTGTATGAGAGTATTTTCTGCTTTACTATTGGTCCTGACCTGCTGTATACTGGTCAGGGGGGTTGTCTAGTATCCACAAAACTAGGAAAATAAGCAGCATGTAGCGCTCACGGTGTGAGTGGTTTCCTATGGTGCCAACTAATATTAAAAGTCTAAGGGATCAAGCAGCTAGTTTGACAGGAGGTGTAACTAGAGGGGTGGAGCATAGATAAAGGAGAGAGGCAGTATTAATGGTCATGTTGTTTTGTTGATTTCAAACAAACATTCGAATGAAGATAAGGATCAGTGTTCTGGATGCCCTTTACCCTTTAATCCTTGAATTAAAAGCATTAGATGCAGGTTTAGCAGAGTAACAGAGGCAGCATAAAGTGCAGTGTTAGCAAAGAGAGAGGGAGAGCGGATACAGGGTAGCATATCAGTAAGCACAAGGGAACCTATTCTGAGATAAAGTGCTCAGAATACCTAATATTAACCCATGCACTTTCACACTTAATGTTCCTTGCCATTCAGCATAATGATGAGGATCACACCAGAGGTTTATTAAGAGGAAGGACCGAGAGTCACCCAGGAGCAGATGGACTGAGCCCTAATTGGTAATTACAATGCATGTCCAGCTGAGAAGGCATTGTGTTCTGTGCCGAGATGACCACCGGTCCTGTCACACTTGAATGAGGCTAGCTGTGGATCCATAACACACAATGCATGCTGGGTAATTAAAGACACAGGGGGGCTGTTTTTTTGGGGGGGGTGGCTGTCTTCAATTCTATTCAGTTTATAAATAAAATGGAATTAGAAAAGGGTCCTGGGTGGAGCTTGGGATGTAAGATTGAATATCATGTGCCATATAAAATAAAATGACGGTGTACTTCTATAAAAAGGGTTATGGCCACATACAATCCACAAATATGTTATGTGAGAATGGAACTAAACGCAGGACAATAGAATTCTGTCCCAGCATGTTTGTAATCAATGAAAAAAATGGGTATAAACACGGAAATCATATGGGGGAAAAACAGTAGTTGCAGAAATATAACCAATCCCCTGCCCAAGCAACACAAGCTTGATGGGAAATCCATTTCTACCAGTTAATTGTATCTTCTTTATTCTGCATTTTCACACAAGGAGTAACCAGGAACCATTTCATAATTATTCACACACAGAGGAGCGAGTTTCATTTCATGTGCAAACCCAGTAAACCTTTCTACTGTGGGGATACAGAATCATAATCCGCAAGCGTGCTGCATGTTAGTCTATATAACTACATAATATCACCTATAGGGCCTTTAAAACAAGGGTTTAGCTTATCCAGTAAGTTAAAGGCCATAAAAAGCTGAAGCGTGAATGTTCCTGCCCGAGGAACATTTATGATAAATATATTTCAGCCTTATTAAGCACAGGCCTAATAGTGACGTAACTAGGATCACTGCCCCCCATCAAAACTATTATGGGGCCCCTATTGGTGCTTCTCAAGTGGTTTTCTGGGAGGAGGCTATATCCATCATAGGAAAATAAGAAGTTGGGCCCCCCTTGGCTTCCAGGCCCCCCTGCCTGATCTGGACATTAAATATACAAATAATTATTTGGGCTGGGAGATTGGCCTGTACACTTGTATTCCGATCCAAAGATGACCAATCTTAGGTTTATTGGTTAGGATTCATCTGTTAGTACCAGACCTAGGGGTATGGTACTAGGGTGTTTTTTTGCCTTTTTTTACCCTGCTGGGTGCTTTGTATTTAGAGTTGTAATAAGTTTTGGGTTTTTTTGATCTGTGAATAGATCTGTTCATCATTTCACTATCCGTAACTTTCCCTCACATGAGGATATGCTTATCTTGTTCCAGCCAAAAAGACACACACAAAAATTACTTGTAGCACGCAGATTTATTTAGCACTCTATCACATCCAATAGGTGGATCATACTGAGGCTCGCCTCCTATGGTGGCTACATAATGTGTGGGCCAGAGACAGGATTGTGACATTGATCACCAAACAAAAAGTCCCAATAAGTCCAAACATCAGATGTCTTGATGCACACAGGCTTTGTTCAATACAAGGAGATGGATATAATGAAGGTGAAACAAAGATCCCTTACAAGCATGTAAAGGTGGCCATAGTACATATCCATCATAATTACTATCTTAAACACGACCTATAATTTGATAGACAGATGTACTAGTTAATTTTAACGTAGATTGTACCATACATATTATTTGACATTCAATTGTTTTGTGATGTCGAATGTCGTCTATTGTGAGGTTACATTACATTAATTTTAATTGGAACTTCAGAAAACACTACAATCATTTTACCAATTGACTTTCCTGATCTAGTTACGATCGATATTACGATCTAATTCGCATAATATCGGGAAAGTGTACAATTTTTGACCAATCAATGGAAATCTTGGATTGTATGGATTGTACATAAAATCGTCTAAGTATGGTCACATTAAGACAGGATTGCGCTAGCAGCATGTTTTCTATTCCTCTACACTCTGCCACCAGGGAATGCTGGGAGTTTGTAAAAGTTACAAAAAATGCACAAAGACAAGTTAGCCCACTTTCAGGAATGGTGTAACTAGTAGAGGTGCAGTAAGCCTTTCTATACAAGTAATAACCATCTCCCTGCCTAATCTCTTGTCTCTAGATGTTGTCATTAACCACAACCCTGCACATTTGCACCCCAATCTCTGCTGGTGTGGCACAAGTGAACGAGCAGTGTGCTCCGGAATGCTCCGTGAGGATCTGATAATAGATGCCATCACTCAGTGTCCGCTAGGGGGCAGTTCCCCGAGCGTGGAGATAACAAGCAGCCAGAAAGAGCAATGACAGTCACTTGTCATTCTGATGGGATGTAATTAGGGAGAGAGAGAGGGGAAAGGCATGTACACCCAGTGTGGTATGATATGAGAGGATGAGAGAACAGGGGAACAGGCAGGGCCCTGTATGATACGAGAGGGGGTGGAGAGGATCGGAGGGAATCTACAACGCCCCCTGTAGGTGAGAACAATGGAAGATTTATAATTTCGAACGCAATATTAAACAGTGTGCCACTCTACAACGCCCCCTGTAGGTAGAACAATGGAAGATTTATCATTTCTAATGCAATATT
>JAACNH010004784.1:0-22748 GCA_019447015.1 Hymenochirus boettgeri | reverse complement strand
GGGTTATACCTGTAACATATCAATTAACCCCTTTATTACAGCTACTGCCCACAGTACTGACCACTAACCTTACACACACAGTAACTATGTATACAGGGACAGAAAGGAACAAGGATTTATATGGTAATATATTGGTTTATACTATAATGGAGGGTTATACCTGTAACATATCAATTAACCCTTTATTCAGCTACTGTCCACAGTACTGACACTGACCTTACACACACTAACTATGTATACAGGGACAAAAGGAACAAGGATTTATATGATATATTGTTTATATATAATGAGGGTATACCTGTAACATATCAATTAACCCCTTATTACAGCTACTGTCCACAGTACTGACCCTTACACACACTAACTATGTATACAGGGACAGAAAGGGACAAGGATTTTATATGGTAATATTGTTTATAGTATAATGAGGGTTATACCTGTAACATATCAATTAACCCCTTTATTACAGCTACTGCCCACAGTACTGACCACTAACCTTACACACACAGTAACTATGTATACAGGGACAGAAAGGAACAAGGATTTATATGGTAATATTGTTTATACTTTAATGAGGGTTATACCTGTAACATATCAATTAACCCCTTTATTACAGCTACTGTCCACAGTACTGACCACTGACCTTACACACACTAACTATGTATACAGGGACAGAAAGGAACAAGGATTTATATGATAATATTGTTTATATTATAATGAGGGTTATACCTGTAACATATCAATTAACCCCTTTATTACAGCTACTCGTCCACAGTACTGACCACTGACCTTACAACACGCAACTATGTATACAGAGACAGAAAGGACAAGGATTTATATGGTATATTGTTTATATTATAATGAGGGTTATACCTGTAACATATCAATTAACCCCTTTATTACAGCTACTGTCCACAGTACTGACCACTGACCTTACACACACTAACTATGTATACAGGGACAGAAAGGAACAAGGATTTATATGGTAATATTGTTTATACTATAATGAGGGTTATACCTGTAACATCAATTAACCCCTTTATTATAGCTACTGTCCACAGTTCTGGACCACTGACCTTACACACACTAACTATGTATACAGGGACGAAAGGAACAAGGATTTTATGGTAATATTGTTTATATTATACGAGGGTTATACCTGTAACATATCAATTAACCCCTTTATTAGCTACTCGCCCACAGTACTGACCACTGACCTTACACACACTAACTTTGTATACAGGGACAGAAGGTTAGGCCACATAACACACATTTTAACACACGATCCAATCGTGTTTGCAATCCAATCGCATGGCAAAAACCGTACACTAGGAGTGGCCTAGTACAATGAGTGGCCAACTAGTTGCGATGGGGCTGTTTGCACTACGATCCGATGACCGGATTGCATGATCACATTATTGGTGCGATTCGCAAGTGTTCTAAACCCCAGAAAAGACAGGGATCGCAGCCAAATGGTCACCAATGCATACAAAGCTCTTGCGCGCTTAGCATGGCCTCGTCCTAATAGTCTGAATTGGAGCACGTGCATTCACAAAAAAAAAAGGTGATTGCAAAACATCATAGTACAAGCGCACAATATACATACCTATATGTCAGTTTTATACGGTCATGGGACTCCTTAAGGGACCCTAATATCCTTTTATTTTTAAATCAAGGAAAATATAGTGAAGATCTACTTAAACATGGGTTTGGCCTTTAATCAGGGTGTGCCAAAAATGTGGTTCCCTGATATTAACATTGTCCATGATAATCCTTTCAGGAATCCCTCCCTCAGAAATCCTGCTCCTGTCCCTGCATCCGGTAAAAGTGTTAACACCTTTCCAGCCCAGTGTAATATTTACCCTTCGTGCTCCTCTTCCTTCTGGGTTCTCACAATGCAGTGTGCAGAGCCTGGTAAGGAGGGACGATGGTAACGTCAACTTGGAGTATTCATACTTGCTTTTCATTTTTAACCAACCAATGAGACTCTTCTGCTGATGATGAATCTTCGTCGTAAATATTTTTTTGCTATTCACTTTTACTGAAAAACAGGAGGTAAGGAGCTGTGTCTTACCTCCCTTTCTTCAATTAACATTCAGGAGCTTTAATTTAAGAAACTTACCCAGTCTCTCATTCCTCTATCGCGTCCTCTCACAGGTCCCACGGACTTAGTACGTTATGCGCATGCACGTAGAATACAAAGTCTGTGGGGACCTGTCAGAGGCGCCATAGGGAGTGAGAGACTGGGTAAGTATCTTACCTTTGTTCCCAGCTCCTGAAAGTTTTTAGAAGAACGGCAAGTACAGTAAGACACGGCTCCTTTACCTCCCGTTCTTCAATAAAACTGAATACAAAACATTATTTTACCAGTGGAGTTACCCTTTAAAGGAAATCCACCCCTCCAATTCTTCGACACTATTATTCAGCCTGTGTATTTCTAGCTACTCTGCTAACTACACCTGAGTAGACCCACACTGGTTTAGAAAAAGCAAGATAAAAAGAAGTTAAGGCTTATAGCCCAAACAGTACACATTAACATCTTACACCAGCCTAACCATATATATACCTGTGTGAAAATGTAACTGGTTCACTACAGCAAGTCCTGCAGCTACTTCCCCTTCCACTCCTTTTCCATGTAGAATAGGGAATACAATGTAGATCAGACATCACTTCTGTCTCCCCTGAAACAAGCACACTGAGCATGTCGGAGCTAATGAGGAAGGAGAATAGGAGGGGTTACAAGCGACTGATGAATTAATTTAACACATTTCTATCTTTTGTTAAACCTTTTCCTAGATGGTAATGCATTACAACACTCATCAGCATCCAAGTGATTTTCATATAAATGTGCTTAGTATGGACTAATCATACTAGTAAAGCTGTACAGTTATTGCTCCACCCCTCTTTTGGGCCAGGGCCTGACCAATAGGAAGACACATTTGCAAGAATCGCTTCTTCCAATTGGATAATCCCAGACTGAGGTGCAGGTGGGGCTTAGACTAAACACTTAACCTTTAAACACCTGCTTCAGTCATTGAACATTTGGTTTCTATATGGCTTGTCTCCTTTTCAGTATTCATCCACTGTGTGTCCATGTGTATGCACTGAAAAACCCTGCTTAGTGACCAAAATCTGCCGCAATAATATAATAACAAATTCAAATCCAGACAATGTTTTGCATTAATAAAAATCTATGCAAAACCTCATACACTAGATACCAATGATTTGAATGTCCCCATATGGACGAGCCTATGATGCTCATCTATCTATATTCTTAAAGCCCCATAAAAACATGTGCAGTTGTTCCAGGTTGTAATACCTTTTCCTTGTGTATATTATACAGTACACAACATGTTTTTTGTGTATTCGCAAACATTTTTAGTACACATTATTTGCAAATTATGAATTTTTTACAGGTTTGGGTTGAACTGGTCCTCTATTTTCCCAGTTGTTCACGGTCTCCCATTGTTTGATGCTTATGGCATTTTACTAAGCAAGTGTACACCTGTGCTTGTAAGGTACCTACTGTCCCCTACCTGTCAATGAGGCACAGGGGTTTAACCATGAATGTATCTGGCAAAATGATGGAAATTGTGCCCAACTAAAGCCTCATACACATGTGTGATCGACCCACGACGCACAATGTGTATGCACAGGCAGTTCGGCTGACAATTGTGCCATGTATGGACACTTTGTCAGTCGAAACGACATTCGGGTCATCTGACTGACAAATTGCCCATACACAGAAACGCGCCGTGTATGCACCTTAAGGAATGTAATTTAAAACGAATATCCATGGTGAATAAGGCCTGGTACACACAAACACATTCAGAGCCATTTTGGAAAACCCCCAATCAGTAAAACTGATGATAGCATTTGATAATAATCAATATTTACCAGCATGTCTGATCACTGGAAAACCCCGATTTTGCCAAAATAGCAATATTTTCACACCACTTGATTTTCCCCTGGAGTAGATTGGAAAAGTGTGTGTAACGCTCCAGATCCCCAAAATTCCTTTAGCCCAGATGCCCCAATCTTATACACTTGCTTCACCAATAGACCAGCCCCCGCCTGCGGGGAGATTTGTAGCGCCTCACAGGGATCGGTTGTCTCCTAGACTAAAAGTGCAGGGTATATGAGCTGAGGCCGGAAATACTCAAATAAACCATCACGAAACAGGCAGACAGGGCACACTAGCGTGAGCGCTACCCAAAAGTACAAATCGGTGTCAGGAACAGAGGTCAAAATAGTAAATATAGCTGGGCACACACCAGTCTTAAGTGCATCAACTTTATCGTGACGTTTCGGAGCCGATGTGGTTCTTCTTCAGACAAACAGGAACAGAGGTGCAGTACATGGACAGTCAACAAGGCAAGGTACAAGAGAGTTGGGAAGAGCAAAGTCAGAACACGGTCCGGAGTCAGGGCAGGTGACAGGCATTCAGAGGCAAGGAACTGGCTAAAGTTGGAAAACCAGAAGAACACAGAAAGATCACACCACAAGTCAGGGAAAACCAATAACTACACGCTTGAAAACTACAGAAGGTAGGTACTGGAAGATGGGGTCGACAGAACATTTTCCACATTGCCCTGTCAGTTTTTTTTTTTCAATAGACTGATCAATGTCGTCTATCGAAAACACAAAAATGTCTTCAATATTCATAATCTGCCAAATTGATTGGAATTGATGCCATGTATAGGGGCTTTATGTTTACACTCTGACACCACCACACACACAAACATAAGGCCCAAATAAAAAAATCATGTATCACTCATAAAACAAGTTTCTTTCATCACAAATAGATATTGCACACCCAGACATGCACATTATTTTTTTTTTTGTGCAAACATGGCGTGTTGCCTTCCAAAATGTGGCCTACAAGGCAATTTAAATTTTTTTTACCCTTTTATTATTAAAGTGGTAACTGTGTCTTGAATTCTTCAATACAACTAGTAAAAATTATATAAAAAGCCTTCCATCATACCTTCAAAATAAACCTAAATCACATCTCTAGATAGAATTTACGAGAAGAAATTTATTGCTGGAAAGGTTCAGCAATATTACTTCTGCTTAAACATTTCCTGTTTTCACAGCCATGTGACCAGCTTGTAGTCATGTGACCACCCTCTGCCTGCATTAATAAGCAACTGTCAATATTTTCCCCAGGTACTTCCTGATTTCCCCGCATTGAGTCTTAACTGAGCATGCTTCTCCCCCGGGCGAACAGGCAGAGGTCAGGTGATGTCACTCAGCCTACTGGAAGCAGGAAGTTTGAACATCCATTTCATGGAATTTCTCACAGGTTCCACCAGAGATGTGGAAAGGAAATACTGCAAGCTTTCATTCAACCCTAACTTGTTTTGAGACCAACGTTGCCCTTTAAGGTGGTGCACTGTCAGTGAGAAGCGCCCTTCGACAAGCATTCCCAGCGGTTGAACGTTCACCATTTTCTCCCTTTACTTTAAGTATAGGGGAGTCAGCCACGACTGAAGGAAATGCGCGGCCCTGAGCATTCGCCCTATGTGTTGGGGACTGTGTCTAGGGGATCTACAACATCTGTCTGTCATCTTTATAAAGATCTTAAGTGTGTGTACCCAGCTTCAACTTTCCATTTTAAGTTGTTAACACTATGGTGTGGATGAGCTGTGGATATCTAATGCCTGGTTCCTTTATGTGATCTCTGTGTAAATATTTGTGCGGGGGCCAACACATCCTGCTTATCTGGTTATAGTGGAATTACTGGAAAGGCTAGAGAAAGTGAAAAGATCACACATGGAAGGAGAAATCCAACGTGGCCGGGGGCGTATCTGCAATGAGGTGACCTAGAGGATTCACCTAAGGCTGCAGATTTCTTCCCCCCATGGACTTATGAATGATCTGTATGTGTAGTTTACACAACACTATAATTAGAGCAGATCCATCTCTAACGCCTGTATTCTACTTACACACAACTAGATCAAACAAAACACATGATTCCAGGTTTGGCTGATGGAGAGGAAAAGATCCATGTAAAATATATGGTGGATTTATTTATAAAGGACCACTAGGATGCACAGTGCTGTACATTACATTTAAAATACAATATGAAAAAAGTGGGTTATTTAAACAAACGACTCTCTGATGAGCATCTCAGCTATGGCTGCACTGCCCTTGCCAAATAAATGTATCTTATGAGTATCTCTGACTTTTTTTGTCATTATAAAAATACAGACAGCAAAAGGATATTTGGTCTGGATACCTCTGTTCAGGAACATCAGGGACAATGTTAAATAATTGATTTAGGGTGATTTTAGGGTCCTCCTTGTACGTAGGAATTTTATGTAGGTCCTCCTCTTTTTTACTAGTCTTATTCTTTTTTCCAGATGTTGCCATTGTTTGTCCTTTTTCTTTAAGGGAATTTCCAGGGTATTTTATACTTAATCTTTACACTTACTAAGGCCTGTCAGGACCTGTCAAAGGAGCAGCGGAGGAGTTCCCTCTGTTCACCTCCGTCTCCTGACTGTTTAATTGAAGAACAGAGGTAAGACAAGCTCCTTTAATCAGGGGCTATTGCAGGGGCCTGTCCCCCCCTCCACGAGATTGGAGGTTGGGCCCCAGACCCAATTCCCTCCATGATCAGCTGTTTTAAAACAGTTGGTTTTCCTTCATACGTGGATCAGCTGTTTAAGGACCGGACCCAAACTTCCAGTTCTGTTACTGAAGTTTGGGTCCAGTCTTTAAAACAGCTGATTGCACGTACCATATATACTCTAGTATAAATCGACCCGAGTAAAACCGAGGTACCTAATTTTACCTGAAAAAAGAGGAAAAGTTATTGACTCGAGTATAAACCGGGAAATTATGACCACTACTGCCTTCTAATTTTGTATTGTTTTGAGGCTTTAGTTGCCCTTTAAATGGACAGCAGAATTCCCATACAGTAGTACCATACAGTAATAGCTAAATCCAGTATGGCTACTGTCCATTTAAAGGGCAACTAAAGCCTCAAAAAAATCAGAATCAGAAGCAATATTTCACAATAATACCATCCTCCTGATTCTGTATTGTTTTTGGTAAGTTGCCCTTTAAATCCCACACAGTAACCCCTACTAGTGTTTGCCACTCCAGATGTTTGAAAACTACAACCCAAGCATGCTTTAGTTTCCGGGAGTTGTAGTTTTCAAACATCTGCAGTGGCCAATACTTGCAAATAGGGGTAAATCGTCCTTTATTCATGCATACAAGTATGCACAAATAAAGGAGGTTTACTCTTATTTGGAAGCATTGGGCACTGGTGTTTGCTCTCTCCTTCCTTGTCCGGCGGCCGCTCGCTCCGCATCTTCTGCGGAGCTTAGATGCGGATCGAGCGGCCGCCGGACAAGTTAGGAGAAGTGAGGACTCAAGTATAAACCGAGGTTTGATTTTCAGCCTGAAACCTTTGTTTATACTCGAGTATATATGGTATGTTTCCTTCATACATGCGATCAGCTGTTTAAAAAACAGATGACCGCGGGTAGTTACACACCACTGCCTTTAATTATTTAATTCTTCAATTAAACTGAAAAAAAAGTTGGTGCAGCTACTCTTTAGTCTCCCCCACATACAGATCAGAGCACTGTTCACTGCACTGCACTGTATATATGATGTCCTTTTCTTGTGTTTCAGTATTGGCACCATTTCTGCCTCAGTGTGTTGCTGGTTTAAAGAAGACAGAGATTGATGTTTATTGAACATTCTTCCTAATTTCTCTGACACCCCAAATACATATGACAAGTTTTAAGGCTCCTCTCGAGATGTTTTGTTGTTTTTATTCTTTACACTAAACCTCTGAGCTAGTGGGGATGTTCTTTGCTCGTGTTGTGGGGTTCTAATGACCCCGGCCTGTGATCTAAAGGGTGGTAGGAGTCAAACATCAATGAGTGGTCTATGTGGGTTGGTTTTCTGTAAATCTTTAGTCCAGTTTACCAATCTCACTGACTTTACACCAAGCAGTCCAAGAAGTACAATCTGATGTTTTAGTCCCCAGCGTGACGAGTTCTGTTAAGCCTTGCGTCTTACTACTTGTGAATTTACCTTTCCAGTGTCCATGTAACTGAACCAGTGGCCGGGTGCAATACCCTTGAAGCCTTTGTTTCTACTTCCTCCATACCATAATTACACCAATCATATAGCCGTGTATACTATACTATCAGCCATAAAAATAAACCAATCGTAACCAGTGTACACTATGGGCCATATAAATAAAACCATCAGTAGCCAGTGTAAATTTTGGGCCATATAATAAAAACCATAAGTAGCCAGTGTATATTATGGGCTAAAAAAATAAATCAATCAATAGCCAGTGTACAATAGGGGCCATATTTGTAAAGGAGCGTTTTTCCCTTAATTGGGAAACACCACCATGGGAAATGTTATTTAGTCCTTTAGAAATGCCAATTAAAAGGGCATGTCCACCCCCCAAACTATAATTTAAACCCCACTACTGGCCCCACTATGTATGTGTAAAAATCCCAGCTCCATATGGTTCTCCTGTAGTCCCCCCCAAAGTCCCAAAAACTGCGCCCAGCCCAACCGCAACCGCATTACTATTATTCACAGAAAGTGCCCCGATCTTTACTTACCATGCTCTCTCTCCTTTGCCGACTGATCTGACTCCCGCAGCCGCGTCCGTGATTGGCTCTCTCAGCCAATCACGGATGCAGCTGCCAGTCCCCCCCTGCTTGCATTTCCGTGCAAGAAGAGGGCCGGGGCAGTGCGGTGAAGGATAGAGGCATGGTAAGTAAAGTTGGGGCACTTTCTATAAATAAAAGTTATGCGGTTGGGGCTGGGGGAAGTAGCAGTAAATTATATAAAAAGTTTATTACAAGGTTGGACATGACCTTTAAGACATGGGCAAAATTCTATTCCACCGCTTTAACTCTGCAATGGTTTTCGCATGGCTTAATGGCAAGAAAAGGTGAATTTGCGATGAGAGGTGAAAATTTCATCCAATGGGACAAAAAGTTGCAAAACTTTTCGGCTTTTTATAAATTGCAAAAATGATCAATATCAAAACTATAGCAAAAAAATCAACTGTCTCACTTCTATATAAATAACTTTTTTCTTTTTTGGTTGTTGTAAACATTTATGGAAAGAAAAAATCCGACATGAATCCTAGAGCTGTACGGCTGTATTAATAAAAATTCTTATCCCATTAAAGTCTTGGAACATTGGTAGGAGGGGGGTTGTTTTTAACCATTTTGTTTTAACATTAAGATCAGTCAACAATCCTGAATATAAACATCTTTCTTAATAGTAGATTTCTGTTCTTTTCATATGAACACAGGTGGCCATTGTGTACACCTGAGATAAGAGGGAATAATTACAAGACATTGTTGGAAATATCAAAGGGAAAAGGATAAAATTCTGTTGAAATAAAACATCTCAATTCCATTTTTGCTGAAACAGAACATTGAGATTAAAATTATCAATATTTTTTATTTCTAACCCTCAAGGCCATCAGAATATGCAGCGCTGTGATTCGTCCAGAATTAGTTATAATGGAGTTTATTGCAGATAGTTATACGGACCAGCAGGTGGGTAGTTACAGTGGTTATAAAAACCCTCCTGGTATATAAGTACCCATCTAAACTGTGCGCAAACACACACTGAACAGACATGCGTACACAGGATAAAATAGTTCACACACAGAAATGTGGCTTAACATAGCCCTGCAAATATGCAGTGCACCCGAATTTCATTATATATATACATATACAGTATAATCTGTAAACACTGCCAATAAAAAGGGAACATTTAGAGTCACCCTGAATCCAGTTCAGTCCGAACCTAAATTGTGCAACAGTAAAGCTATGTATATTCATCCAGTAGATGGTCAGGACGGCTCACTAAAACATTGGGGGAGAACTTTACACATAAAGCATCCATAAATTGGGGGTCGATTTTTTGGTGGATTCCCACAATTTAGTCAGAATGGTACATTAAGAACCCCTTCATCTCTGTCCCTCCCTTTTAACATATGTGTGGTTAACAGATTCACTTAGATGGCAACCAGGGGAGAGCCTACCAGAAGCAACTGAAAAGTTAGTTTCAGAAAAAAAAATCAGAACTATGTGGTATGGCTACGCCCATCTCCAGAAGGCCAGACTGGCAGCTGCGTCAGTGATTGGCTCAGCAAATCGCTGATGCGACTGTCGGTCTGGCCACTTCCACCTTCGGAACCAGCAGCAGAAGGCAGCCGATGAAAGGCTGTTCGGTTTGGGGTTCGTTAATTCTGCTGCTGGCGATCAGGCAATGAGCTCGGACCGACACAGCTTTTTCGCCCGACCAAGTGCCCATACATGGCATATTATCATCCGAAATGGTTGGCCCAGGGCTGTATTTACCATTAGGCACGTGCCTAGGAAAGCCGAGGTTGGAGTGGCGGCTGTCAATCTCTTCCCACTAATCCAACCCCTTTGTAGTCTATTTTTCTTCCCCAAAAAGAGAAAATGGTGTGGTTTAGGGGTGTGGTCTGTGTTTAGGGGTGGGGCTAAGGGCACCAGGCTCTTTGGGCCTACAGGCTCTGAAGTGTAAATCCGGCCCTGGGTCGGCCCCTGCGATCGCAGGTTTGTATGCACCTAAGAGATAATAATCTGCCCTGCACTAGGTGATCCTGTTCAGTGGAAACTATATCATCAGAGATCTATTGAAGTTTAAAGTTGTGGTCTGTTTTAAATAGGATGTTCCATCCCTAAACTAGGATGTTTTCTATGTTTACAAATCGCATCTCTGTACTAGGATGTAATTCCTAAATAACATTGTCTAATCTTGCCCCACTAAGCTATTAGAGCCTTTTAATGCTTTAATACTTCTTGTGAAGGTTCTCATTCATCCAGTCATGGTATATCTGTTTTGTATTCAGTTAGATCAACTGGTTTATGTATGTATAATTTTATTAATTATCTGCTTTTCCTTACTTGTAAGTAGTGTCTGTATGTTAACCATTAGAGTCTGTGTCATGATTTTATCAGTCTGTGTACAACTATTTATCAGAGTCTGTGCCAATGATTTATCAGTTGTGTGCCAACCATTTATCAGATTTTGTGGCAATGATTTTATCAGTCTGTGTGCCAACCATTTATCAGAGTCTAGGCAATGATTTTATCATCTGTGTGCCAACCATTTATCAGAGTCTGTGCCAATGATTTTATCATCGTGTACCAACCATTTATAGAGTCTGTGGCAATGATTTTATCAGTCTGTGTGCCAACCATTTTATCAGAGTCTATGCCAATGATTTATCAGTCTGTGTGCCAACCATTTATCAGAGTCTGTCCAATAATTTTATATTATGAGTCTGTGTGCCAAATTTATCAGAGAATGTGCCAATAACTTTATCAGTCTGTGTGCCAACCATTTATCGAGTCTATGCCAATGATTTTATCAGTCTGTGTGCCAACCATTTATCAGAGTCTATGGCAATGATTTATCAGTCTGGTGCCACCCATTTTCTCGAGTTCTATGTCAACCATTTATCAGTCTGGGTGCCAAACCATTTATCAGAATCTATGCCAATTATTTTATCAGTCTGTGTGCCAACCATTTTATCAGAGTCTGTGCCAATAATTGTATCAGTCTGTGTGCCAACCATTTATCAAGATCTATGCCAATTATTTTTCAGTTTGGGTGGCAACCTTTATGAAAGTATATGCCAATGATTTTTCAGTCTGTGTGCCAACCATTTATCAAGATCTGTGCCAATGATTTTACCAGTGTATGTGTTCCAACTATTTAGTGTATATAAGTGTAATTGTACGTGCTAAAGTGTAATATGTGTGTGCTAAAGTGTGTGTTTAATATGTGTTCAAGTCTGTATGTAATGTTTGAGTGGTGTGTGTGTTATGGGGGCCCCGCAATTTACCCAGTATGCGGCCCAGAAAAGTCTGATGGTGCCCTGTTTAACACTTATCACACCAATTTCCTCTATAAGGCATATTGCACCAACTTCCTCTTTAGCGTGTATATCACATTCAACTTCCCCTTTAGCACGTATCGGCATCAACCCAACCTTTAGCGCAAATTGTATAACACATTGTTAAAACAATTGTAATAACACAACACATGGCAACATGCACCCATCAGATTACTTCAGTGTGAGTGAAGGAGTGATATACCAATTGGTATAAAAAACGTAGTGGCTTTGCCTCTGGGACTGCTAGGGGCTGGTTGTCACATTGATACATTGTTTGTTGATCTATTGTTTATTGGCTATTCCTGTAGGGAGGGGTGGGGGTGGGCATATATAATAGAGAATGCTGGGAAATAAGCCAGTTTACAATTAGCTGAGCAAGATAATTGTTTACCCCATTGTCAAGAGAACACATGAGCCAATCAACAACATGGAGTCCCTACTGCTACAGATTAGAGGTATGGCAGAGCAAGAGGTCTGAAATCCCTACTAGATTCCCAGCCCCCCCATGGCCTTACCTTACCTTCCACATCCCAGCAGGGCCCAGGGGATTCTCCTCCCATGTTAGAGCCCACAACAATCCAGCGGTCGCCGTTCCCAGACATCCCCGATCGCCTCAGTCCCAGTCTTTCCAACAGCCGTAGGGGAAAGGATCGCCGCGGCACCCTTCCTCTGCAAGGGATTTCCCGCCTCCCAGGCCTACCCACGTCCATATTGGTAGCCAAAAACCACCAAAGAAAAAATCCCCCCCCTGTTGCATCTTCTCCCATCCCCACTCCACACGCCAGATTTGACACCAGCAACGGAACCACGAGTTGCCCCAAGCGTTCACATCCGTCTCCCCCAAACACCCACTCTCGCTAGGCCTTCCCCAGCAATGGCGTCTATAGGCAACATGGGCGACGGACCACTCATCCACGATGCAGCCGCGCAACCTCCGGCTTCTTCACAGGAAGTGGAAAGTCCCGCAGCACCGGGAGACGCAGCCTTACCCTCACGTGACCACGCCGGTGTGCGCACGTACGTGGCGCACGTCATGAACGTCACAGCGGCCATATTGGATTCGGCACAACATCCGCAGGATGCCAGCTCTTCATTCCGGAACCCGGAAATCGGGACACAGCCCATCCAGGGACACCGGACACAGCAAGCAACATACAGGAGCGGATCTACACACGCGCCAGCATGGGGCACGGACACGACCGAAAAAGACTACAGCGAGCAGGGGACGCCAATCTGCCAACTGCTGTTAACCGCAAGGATCTCAATCCAGGTCCACTACCCAGATGACAACACAGCAACCGAGCAAAACCGCATCAAATCCACAAGGATCAACACCAGCGCAGCAGTTCCGTTCACCCAACCTCCACTACAGATGTCGAATCAAGCTGCAGGTCTGTGATAGCAATTGGGGCAGGGTATGGGCAAGGTCAGGCAGACACTAGCACTAACAACGCAGGTGATAGAAGGGAAATGGAAAGGAGTGCTAGCACAGACACTAGGAGATACTAGCAGTTTTTACAAAAAGGGTATGGCAATCCCCATAACCAAAAGCAGATAACAACCAATCCCAAGAACAAGTTAGGGTATCAGTCACACGTCCAAATCCCAGGTCACAACCCCAACTTCGTTAACCACTCCAGTAACCCCCATTCCTACTTTAAACATAGTTGCACAATCACCCCCCTTCCTTCCCCACCAAACATGAGATAGCTCCAGTTATACCACCCTACAGACATCCACCCTCAAAAGGCGCGGAATCCCTATGCGAGTCTGCCCCTTTAGGATTACACACCTGACCCCGCAGTAAAAGAAAAAATATGGAGTGGGCAATATGTAGACGATTCTCCCTCATACAAGCGAAAAGGATTCTGTGGACAGACCAGACCCCCTCCCCCCAAACCCAAAATCAGAGGCGAATCGAAAGAGAAACAAAAAAGTTGAAATGCCCAAAAACCATAAACAACTGGGTACACGGTTTTCAGTATACGCCAGCGTGTTATGCGAACGTCTCCCCGAGAAGGGTGAGCGGCCCTCTTTTGCATTTAGAGCTATCTGGGGAGCATGCAGAACATATGGGGGGCAATGCTGGCTTCGATATGGAACGAACATTAGAAAGCGAATGGCAGCCCGCATTTCTATGAAATGGGACTGCAAGACATGAGCTTGTGGTTACTCACAATGACGCCAGACGCCCCCATGCCCTGCCCCCCCCTTTCTATCAGGTGCCGGCTCCTCATACGCCGTGGGCGTGGCTAACCCAGGGTTGAAAAGGAACATGCTGGTTTACAACGGTCTCAATGTAGGTAGTTCTCGTCATGTAGATTCCGCCATGAATGTTCCTTTGTGGCGGAGCACACCCAGCCATCAAGTGCTTCAAAAAAGCAAAGCAAGGCTATGTCGCCCATGTCCTATCCTTACAAAGGCGACGACCCAGTGATCATAGAAAGGATGCTCCCCTTCTAGACAGATTACCCCAATAGTCGGGAAGCCGAAATTAGTCGCGACGGATTCACAAAAGGTTCTGGATACCATTCAGTTCAATCAATCGCTACCCATTAGTTCAAATAACTTAAAAATCCACGTTAATACAAGAGGACTATCGTTTGGAAAAAATTAATCACAGAAGTAGAAGCAGGCAGGATGGCAAGGCCCATTCACAACCCCCCCATACAATAATTTAAGAATATCGCCATTAGGGTTGGTCCCTAAAAAAGAACTGGCAAATACCGGCTCATACACCACTTGTCAGCACCAAAAGGGTCATCAGTAAACGATGGTGTAGAACAAAGAAGAGTCCGTGTCCACTATCATCATCGTTTGATAAAGCCCTTAGTTTGGTTAGGCAGGCAGGACAGGGGCTATGATGGGCTAAGTCCGATATACATCCAATCTGCATTCCGCTCTTCTCCCGATCCCTACACAAAGAGGTTGTTTCACCTGACTGGGTGCTGTTGCCTCCGGGGCCGCTACTCTTAGACATGGCCCTACCCATGGTTTGCCTATATCATGTTACTATTTGAGGTTTTCAGCGGCTTCTTGGAATGGGCAACGGTCCAGCAGGCAGAGACTTATTCTGCATCCACTACCTGGATGACTTCCTCTTGTAGGACCCTCCGCAGACTCCACGGTATGCTCGCACCTCTTAAAACTTTCACTTTCAGGTCAGTGATGGAATACTTTGGAGTTCCAGTTGCCAAAGACAAAAACTGAGGGACCACCACCACGTTCCTCACGTTCCTCGGAATCGAAATAGATTAGAGTCAATGGTCCTTTAGGCTACCGGAGCAAAAGTTAGCAGCACTGTGCCATTGGTCGATAGGGTTGCCATGTCACAGAAAATAACCCTCAAACACTGCAATCACTGATAGGTCACCTAGGGTTCGCATGCCCGTATACTGCCAATGGGGCGAGTCTTGCTGCCGAAGCTATCGCTTGCCACAAAAGGGTAACCATTCCACACCATTATATTAGGGTCACCAGACAAATGAAAGAGGGACCTAAAGGTATGGCAGCGTTTCCTTGTAGAAATACACTGGCAGGGTCATGCTGGCAGGAAGTCGAGACTACCAACCATGACCCTAAACTGCACACGATGCGGCGCATCGTCGGTTCTGGGCGCCATCCTGAGCAGGCAATGGGTCTCAGAAAATGGCCAGTGGAATGGCAGGCACACCCATATTAAAAAATTTTAACTTTCCTACGAACTCTGCCAATAGTGGTAGCGATACATCTGTGGGGAAAGAAAATAGAGACCAGGCGTATCAATCTTTGGTGCGATAAACATAGGCATGGTCCAGGTTATCAATAGGCAAAACATCCACTTCACTCCCGTGATGTAGTACTGCTTAGGGAACTAATATCCTCATGTGCCTTAGCCCGCACAATATCTGTTCAGGGCAAAGCAAATAGCAGGAATAGATAACACCATAGTGACGCCCTCTCTCGTTGCCAGCTACAAGAATTTCGGAAGAAATGTCGGCGGAAGCAACGAGGGAGGGTCTGGCGGTACCTCAATTTTTATGGACCCTGGCTTCAGAAGCTTGGTACCCTTAATCGAAGAACTCACTAGCACCAAGCACACGGAGACCTACGCTAGAATTTGGAACAGTTGGGTTAGCACAGGAATCTAAAAGAAGTTCCTTACGCTCCATCAAGGTAGACTAAACATGACCTAACTTTCCTAGCTGAGTTGCAAAAACAAGGAGCCTCAGGCAACACAGCAGGAAAAGCGGTGGGGGGGGGTGGGGTTAGACAGCACTGTCCTTCCTATTCAAATTTTTTGGGTGGACGGACATCACCAAAGACTTCGCAGTGCGCAGAATTTTCTAAAGGTTGGAGGATTGAAAAGACCAATGACACGAGGCATCCAGTCTCATTCCTGCTCCTGAATAAGTTAATAGATCCACCCTCCCAGTTATTGCCATTCCGATTACGAAAATCACTATTCAGAGCGCATTTTGCTTAGCCTTTTACGGGGCGTTCAGGTTAGGTGAATTAACATCCCCATCGACAAACAAACTCCGGAGGTATACAATTCAACGAGATAACATTAGAAAATAATTCCATACGAGTCCTTTTAAATTTTCTAAAACAGACCAGACAGGAAAAGTTAAGATCGTTCCCTCAGGCGACATTGCGGGGATTCATGCCCAGATCGAGGCAATCCGTAAGTACTTAGAATAATCGTCCAACACAAACAAGGCCTCTCCTTATACACCAAGACGGTAGCTGGTAGCTCCTGTCCAAATTCCATTATACAGCCGTTAGAAGCATCACTTACACATATAGGCCCCTTCAAAAAACTTTGGCTCGCACTCATTTAGAATCGGGGCAGCCACAGAAGTTTTTCTCTTGGGTTTCAAACGAGGAACGCGATTAAGCAAGTGGGCAGATGGAAGTCCTCAGGCAACGGACATCGTCGCCCCCGTTAATGGCGTAGGTTGTTCCCCCCCCCTTTTTTTAGTCTTCACAGGTACCAAGGCCACAACGGGTATGTTGTATTGGGCCACTCACATGTGTGTTGGGCGGCAAACGGGCCAGACATCCGCCCCTATGTGTCGCAACCTGGCAACTGGCTATCCCACAAGGGGGTTGCTCACATAAGATGGAAGGGCATTAGAGGCCTACATGGCCTAGTTTTCTGCCTGAAGTTTTGCAAACTGAACATGTTGGCCCACCAAGGCCCAAATATCATTCTTATCCATGCCGGGGGAAATTACAAGGTTTACCTTCGCACATTGATCTCATAAGAGATATTAAAACAGGACTAGCCACTTGCTTCAACACTCCTTAGCAACATTTAATAATTTGGTCCGAGATAATCCCTAGATCCTCTGAGGGGAGCAGGGATAAACAAAGCCATAGAAAAATGCAGAAGGAAGGTAAATGCGAATGTATCACATTTGTTTAGAGGATGGTGGGATTGCGTTAAGGCATAGAGAACTAGAAGGGGACATTCCAACATGCTGAGAAAGGATGGATACACCTGAATATCCCATCGATTAGACAATCCTTAACAATGATTTCAGGTTGCTATAGAAGCTGCACTGGGAATGCTGGGGCGACAGGGACATCGCTGATCGCCCTGCCGGTGGCGTAATATCTCATTACGCATTTCCAGTTCCTTGGTATATATTGTTACTTGGGGAGTTAAGATGATGGGAAGGAGCAGCTTGTGGCTGAGGCGCAAGCTGACTTCAACTGTCAGCAGGAGACTCTTGGTTCGTTTGTTTAATATGCCGGTTGCTATGCAAACCGCTGGGCATCTGTTTAAGGTAAAAAGTTATAAGTTATGATAAATAAAGCTGGGCCAAAAATGTTTATCCAAAACCATGGTGTTGTGTGTTTATTTACAGGCCACAAGTATTATAAGGTTTGTTTTATACAGGTTGGTTTATTATTATAGTAACCTAGGTAAGTCATTTAGAGGCCAGTGACAGGAGTGATATACCAGTTGTATAAAAACGTATTTGGCCCTCTGGGACTGCTAGGGGCTGGGTTGTCACATTGATACATTGTTTGTTGATCTATGTTTATTGCTATTCCTGTAGGGAGGGTGGGGGTGGGGCATATATAATAGAGAATGCTGGGAAATAACCAGTTACATCTGTTGTATTCAATTAGATCAACTGGACTGAAATGTAGTTCTTGAAGACGTTTCGCTAGTCATCTCCGACTGGCTTTCTCAATTCAGAATGACTTGTACAAGAATCAGTGGCAATTATGTACCCTGGAAAAATCCCAATTAGCATATCACAGCCAGGTGTTAAGGGTTGTGTTAGATAGTGGCTAAGAGGTGTTATAGGAACGCCCAGAGTAAGGTGTTAAACAGCATGTAAATGGCAGACAGTTGTGTGAACCCCCCACCTCTATTTAGGCTTGGTTTCTTTATTTTCACATAAATGGCCTCCTTACAACACCCTCTGAACAGTCACGTTCCTTCGCAGTATGTTAAACATTACATCTTCAAAACGGTTGTCCTTTATCCTAAGATGCAGATACACGGCTGAGTCCTGACACGAGGAATGGGCTCTTCTGTGCTGGGCTACGTTTATGCAGTTTGCTGTTTGGTCTCCCCCACATACAAATCAGAGCATTCTTTCACTGCACTCACTGCACTGCACCGCATATATGATGTCGCTTTCTTGTGTTTGTGGTATTGGTCTTTTGGATGTACCAATTGGCTGCCTCAGTGTGTTGTTTCGTTTAAAGCAGACAGGGGATACGATGTTTTTTTTGAAAATTCTTCTTATTTCTCAGAGACCCCTGCTACATATGGGATGACCATGTTCTTCCTCATGTCTTGCTTTTCCCCTTCACTGTTGGTATTCGTGTTCTTTTCTTTCCTTCTGCTCTTTTGACAAAGGCCCAGTCTGGATATCCACAAGTTTTTAAGGGCTCCTCTGAGATGTTTCATTTCTTAGGCTTCGCCTCTGTGCTAGTGGGGATGTTCTCGGCTCTGTGTTGCAGGGTTCTGATGACACCCAGATTGTGATCTAAAGGGTGGTGGGAGTCAACCAATCAATACTGATCTGTGTGTGTTGGTTTTCTGTAAACCTCTACTTCCAGTTACCATTTTCCATTCTACTTCTACCACAAGCAGTCCAAGAAACCAGTTTGGTTTGTTGTACCTCTCCCTTGTTGAAACAAAGGTACAAGGCCATTAATCTGATTAGCTGCTATTGCCGTGTGTTGTACAGGCCCGGCAGTAGGGAGATTAATCAGTGTGAATTAATCTGCATTGGCTTGCTAGTTACCGTTTGTTGTATAGGCCGGCAGTGGGAGATTAATTCAGTGTGAATTAATCTGATTGGCTGCTAGTGCCGTGTGTTGTACAGGCCGGCAGTAGGAGATTAATTCAGGTGTGAATTAATCTGATTGGCTGCTAGTTACCGTTTGTTGTATAGGCCCGCAGTGGGAGATTAATTCAGTGTGAATTAATCTGATTGGCTGCTAGTTGCCGTTTGTGGTTGTACAGACCTGGAAGTGGGAGATTATTCAGTGTGAATTAATCTGATTGGCGCTGCTAGTTGCCATTTGTTGTACAGCAGGCCGGCAGTGGGTAGTCTCAGTGTGTGGCACAGGAGGTGTTCCACTCATATGCATGCTGATGATGGGACACAGCAGGGAGGAGCCGCATGGGGTAATACCACTAAAACTGATGGGAGGAGCTGAGCTGCCGAGGAGGATCATGGGGGGTAAGGTCCAGCAGGGTATCATGCCCAGCAGCACCGTCTCCTAAATTCGTGCAACAAAGATTGAAAGGCAAGAGGGCCTCGCAGGGGGAGGCAGGTGAGAGCGGCCATTTTGTCTTGCCACTGGCGAGTGGTGTGCACAGTTGTTTCTTAATGCACCACCATGATTGATATAGATTCTATTTATATTTACTTTACATACAATAATAATATACACATAATGGGAGGATTAACGCCATGCATATAGTTGCATTTCATCATTGTTGGTTGTCTCCACAGATTTGAATTATAATACAAGTATTAAAGATATACTTATCCCGTCCAGTATTATAATGATGATTTTGAAAATACATGAAGTGTTTCAGGTATCCCACCCTCTCCGGATCTACCAATCTCCTGCAACGGATAGGAGTCCTGAATCTCCTCCCGTTATGCCCCTTTTTTGCGCTCACCATACCCCTACCCCCCGGACCGCCCATACCCGCCCCATACCACACCCGCCCCCAACCCAACCCCCTACCCAGCCTTCCCCACCCCTTTCTTGCATGCCCTGCCCACTGTGTGAATCGTGATGTCACACTGCGTCGCCAAGCCCCCTCGCCATGCCCTCTCCCCCCTGCCCGAAGCATAAGTGTGGGATGTCTGCAGTTGTATATGTAACTATGTGAGGTAAAGATTAACCCACAGAAATTTGGTGGTATTATCATATATATAATCCTAGCTATGGGTGGCTGAACTAGGTTACTAATCTTTTCTATTTTGATAAATTGTTTCTGTTTAGGTATGGTGGATTGATAGATTAAATGGAGGGAAGGTGTTTAAAATGGTGCAGGTTCCTACCCCTCTTGGGAGTCGAGCGGGAGTCTCCCTGATTTTGGAGTGGTCTCCCACACACCCGCTAGCCACCCCAAACTCCTTCATAACTCCGTTCTACCGACTTACCCAGAGACTCCCCTCCATAACCCTCCTTTTTCTGGCCACGGCTCTTATGTGACATAAAAATACGTCACGTATCATGTTCCTCTCCCTAACTACGCCCCCGGCCCACCCTTGGTGATGTCATTGATGTCACGTCACTCAACCACGCCCCCCTTCTCCCCCCACCCTGCCTGAAGCCAGAATCCGGCAGGGTGGGGATGTCTGATGGAGGCAACTGCTCTTGGGGTTGGAATCTGCCTGAGACTATTTGAAAGTTATGGGGGACTGCTGAAATATGGGTCCTGTGTATCTGTATTATTTACTAAAGTGACAATACTCATGTGTTATGAACTAACCTTAACTGAGCATATCCACTGTTATTGCTAAAATCAATGGAATACTGCATGTAAAACGTACCTCTAACATGTAATTACTCTCTTCTTTGCATGGTACTACTACATGCAGGTTATAGAAATGCAGTTTACAAACCAACACTATCCTATTTAAAAATTAATTACTTGATTAGCTTTTTTTATGGAATTGAGGGGGGCATCTAAGGGGACTTTTTGTTGTGTCCCAGGTTATCTACACACTTGTCCTTCAACAATTGTCTTTTAAATGTGGCTATTTTCTTTTTATATGTATTGGTGCCAGGTATGTATATGTCTAATTGAAACCTCCCCATAACAGAGACCTATTTAAAAAAATAGCAACAGTTCAGATTAGATTAGGTCATTTACAATACATTTTTTATACTTCTCAAAATAAAGCGCTCGCATGCAGTGTGCTTTTATCTTAAGGACTGTAAAATCCCCTTAAGCCCCCAAAATCACTATGTCCCATTCGTTCTATTATTCAGCAGGAGGTGAGAACGCTTATTCTCACCTCCCTGTGAATAATAGGACGCTCGGGGACCCTGGAACTTACCTTACCACCCGCTCCAATCACAGCCGCTCCTGCACTGACAGCACACTCTGTCCCCCGACCACCGCGCCCCTCATCTTATGCGGCATGCGCCAATTCAAAGACAGGGTGCGCGTATCGGGACAGAACAGCTGTTCTGTGCAGGAGCGGCTGCGAGTGGAGCGGCGGTAAGGTAAGTTAGGTAAGTTCCAGGTCCTTCCGAGCGTCCTATTATCACAGGGCGGTGAGAATAACGCGTTCTCACTTCCCTGTGAATAATAGAAACGAATGGGACATACTTAATTTTGGGTGGGTTTGTGTTTCCTTTAATATGGTCACCATGTCACGGTTTTAAACTGTTGTTAGGGGTTTAAAACCCCTCTGGTAATATATAGAGGTTAATGGTCACTGTTTGGGATCTCAAACTTAATATATAGAGGTTATGGTCACTGTTTTGGATCTCAAATCCTATATGGTATATTGGGGTTAATAGTCAGTGTTTTGGATCTAAACTTGTGTGGTGTATGTAGGGGGGTACTGTCACCTGTTTTGGATCTCAAACACCTGAGTTTTGGGATGCAGTTGGGAACTCTGCCTCTAAAAGTTTGCCATTACTGTTCTATACATATTAAGTTCCATTTGGAAATATGTTGATTTCATACCCTTTGCTATGTTTTGCTGTGGTCAGTAGGGAGCGCCATTTAGGATATGGTACGAAAGAACTAAATACGGTAATATTAAGGGCATGTCCACCCCCAAAAAAACTAAAATTTAACCCCTTACTGGCCACATCAAGTAGTTTTAAAACAATCCTTACCTTACATTCCTGCTCAAAATAGTTCCCTGCTGGCCCTCCCTCCAAAGTCCAGGAAAAGACTGCTGTATTAGGAGCAGTGTGTGACTCATGCTGTGCCGAGGACTTCCTCAACCTCATCAAGGTTGAGGCATGCTCAGTGCAGCACTCCCTGCCTCTCAGCCAATCACGGACGGTGGCTGCCGGTCCCGCCCCCTGCTTTCATTTCAATGCCAAGAAGAGGGCCTGAACACCTTACAACTGACGGCTGGTGAGAGACGGGGCAGTAAGTAAGAATCGGGGGGACTTCTAACATTATATTAATAGCGTTTGGGGCTGTGGGCGCATCTGCCGACCACATACACAGTTAAATTTTTTGGGGTAGAACATGCCTTTAAAAATATCTCGGACCGATAATTAAAATACATCACTTGGGTACTTAGGGAGCTAAGTTCAGTTTTCTAGGCCATTGTTTCTTATTTTTTGCAGATTCCCTCAGTTCAGA
>JAACNH010004783.1:0-22750 GCA_019447015.1 Hymenochirus boettgeri | reverse complement strand
CGAAAATCGAAAGTAGACAATTTCCAAATATCGAAAATCAAAATTAGACGATTTTCGAAAATTGAAAATCTAAATTATTCGATTTTCGAAATTTTCAATAATTCGAAAACGAAACTCAACAGTTTTGAATATCTCTAATACTGTATATATATATATATATATATATATATATATATATATATATATATATTAGACGATTTTCGAAAATTGAAAATCTAAATTATTCGATTTTCGAAATTTTCAATAATTCGAAAACGAAACTCAACAGTTTTGAATATCTCTAATACTGTATATATATATATATATATATATATATATATATATATATATATATGTGTGTGTGTGTGTGTGTGTTGGTATGACAGCTCCTGCATACAGTAAGAAAGATTATGTTTTTTTATTAATACAGGTATCAGGGGCAAGTGCAGGATTTTTAAGGGGGGGATTCCTGCATGGGTTACCTTGGACAAAGTGCAATTATGTCATTCACATCTGTTAACACAGATGTGACATTTTTGTCTTTGGGGAGCTGGACTTGCCCTTTAATGGAAGGTGTGGGTTATATAGTGAATAAGGTATCCCCTAATGTAATATGTATCCCCTAATCTAAATGATAAGGATATTAGAAGTCACTGAGGGGTTCTGTGTCCATATAAAGGTACAAGGACACAGACTGAGTTATACAGGGAACTCTGGGTACCACTCATGTATTATAAGGGATAATGTATCCCTACTGTAAATATAAGATATTAGAAGTACTGAGGAGTTCTGTGTCCATATAAGGTACAAGGACACAGACTGAGTTATACGGGAACTCTGGCACACTCATGTATTATAAGGATAATGTATCCCTACTGTAAATTATAAGATATTAGAAGTCACTGAGAGTTCTGTGTCCATATAAAGTACAAGGACACAGACTGAGTTATACAGGGAACTCTGGGTACCACTCATGTATTATAAGGGATAATGATCCCCTACTGTAAATTATAAGGATTAGAAGTCACTGAGAGAGTTCTGTGTCTATATAAAGGTACAAGGAAACAGACTGAGTATTACAGGGAACTCTGGGTACCACTCATGTATTATAAGGGATAATGTATCCCCTACTGTAAATTATAAGGATATTAGAGTCACTGAGGAGTTCTGTGTCTATATAAAGGTACAAGGACACAGACTGAGTTATACAGGGAACTCTGGGTACCACTCATGTATTATAAGGGATAATGTATCCCCTAATCTAAATTATAAGGATATTAGAAGTCACTGAGGGGTTCTGTGTCCATATAAAGGTACAAGGACACAGACTGAGTTATACAGGGAACTCTGGGTACCACTCATGTATTATAAGGGATAATGTATCCCCTACTGTAAATTATAAAGATATTAGAAGTCACTGAGGAGTTCTGTGTCCTTGTACCTTTATATGGACACAGAACTCCTGAGACAAAGAGTGGGGGCACTTGACTCAGTACACATAGTGCAACTAATTTAAAGAGGCACAGAGTGGGGTGCACTTAACTCAGTACACATAGTGCTAAAAATTATTTAAAGGCACAGAGTGGGTGCACTTAACTCAGTACACATAGTGCAAAACTATTAAGAGGCACAGAGTGGGGTGCACTTAACTTCAGTACACATAGTGCAAACTAATTAAAGAGGCACAGAGGGGTGCACTTACTATCAGTACACATAGTGACAAACTGAATTAAAGAGGCACGAGTGGGTGCACTTAAACTTCAGTTACACATGAGTACAAACTTTTAAAGAGGCACGAGTGGGTGCAACTTAACTTCAGTACACATAGTGCAAACTGATTTAAAGAGGCACAGAGTGGGTGCAATAACTTCAGTACACATAGTGCAAACTATGATTTAAAGAGGCACAGAGTGGGTCAATACACCACGTACACATAGCAAACAATGATTTAAAGAGGCACAGAGTGGGTGCACTTAACTTCAGTACACATAGTGCAAACATGATTTAAAGAGGCACAGAGTGGGTGCACTAACTCCAGTAACACATAGTGCAAACTGATTTAAAAGGGCACAGATGGGTGCACTAACTCAGTACAACATATAAAAACTAATTAGTACACATAGTCAAACTATTTAAGAGGAACAGAGTGGGTGCACTTAACATCAGTACACATAGTGACAATCGATTTAAAAAACAAAGAGGCAACAGAGTGGGTGCAATTAACTTCAGTACACATAGTGCAATGATTAAAAGAGGCACCGAGTGGGTGCACTTAACTCAGTACACATAGTGCAACTATGTTTAAAAGGCACAGAGTGGTGCGACTTACTAACTTCAGTAACATAGGATAATGATTTAAAGAGGCACAGAGTGGGTGCAACTTAACATCAGTAACATAGTGCAACTGATTTAAAGAGGCCAGAGTGGGGTGCACTTAACTTCAGTACACATAGTGCAACTTGATTTAAAGAGGCACGAGTGGGTGCCACTTAACTTCAGTACACATAGTGCAACTGATTTAAAGAGGCACAGAGTGGGGTGCACTTAACATCAGTACACATAGTACAACTGATTTAAAGAGGCACGAGGGGGGTGCACTTAACTTCAGTACACATAGTGCAACTGATTTAAAGAGGCACAGAGTGGGGCACTTAACTTCAGTAACACATAGTGCCAACTGATTTAAAGAGGCACAGACGTGGGTGCACTTAACTTCAGTACACATAGTACAAACTGATTTAAAGAGGCACAGAGTGGGTGCATTAACTTCAGTACACATAGTGCAACTGATTTAAAGAGCACAGAGTGGGTGCACTTAACTTCAGTACACAAGTGCAAACTGATTTAAAGAGCACAGTAGGGTGCACTTAACTTCAGTACACATAGTGCAAAATGATTTAAGAGGCACAGAGTGGGTGCCACTTAACTTCAGTACACATAGTGCAAACTGATTTAAAGAGCACAGAGTGGGTGCACTTAACTTCAGTACAATAGTGCAAACTGATTTAAAGAGGCACAGAGTGGGTGCACTTAACTTCAGTACACATAGTGCAATGATTTAAAGGGCACAGAGTGGGTGCACTTAACTTCAGTACACATAGTGCAAACTGATTTAAAGAGGCACAGCGTGGGTGCACATAACTCAGTACACATAGTGCAAACTGATTTAAAGAGGCACAGAGTGGGTGCACTTATTCAGACCATAGTGCAACTGATTTAAAGAGGCACAGAATGGGGTGCACTTAACTTCAGTACACATAGTGCAAACTGATTTAAAGAGCACAGAGTGGGTGCACTAAATCAGTACACATAGTGCTAACTGATTTAAGGGCACAAGAGTGGGTGCACTTAACTCAGTACACATAGTGCACTGATTTAAAGAGGCACAGAGTGGGTGCACTTAACTTCAGTACACATAGTGCAAATCGATTTAAAGAGGCACAGAGTGGGTCACTTAACTTCAGTACACATAGTACCAAACTGATTTAAAGAGGCACAGAGTGGGTTGCACTTAACTAGTACACAGTGTGTTCAATGCCTCTAAACATAGAAAATAAAGTTCAAAAATCATTCTGTGGCAAACCAAAGTTGAGATATTGCGTTGAGGAGATTATAGATGAAGAAGCTGGAGGGAGGGAGATATTATGAGCCTGGGAGGGAGGAGATGTTATGAGATGGGAGGGAGGGAGATATTTATGAGCTGTTAGCTGAAAATGATGTAAGCTCAGCATAATGTTGACTGAACTGTCAGGAGCTGATGATTAGGAGGGTCTGTAAACTGATACCATGAAGGTTCTGTTGAGATTGTTGATTAGCAGTAGGATAATGTTAGAATTGAATAAGATGGTGGTTCAAACATTGGGGTCACGTGAGTGGGGATACGTTGGTAAGTCACGTGGCTGATGATTCATGGTATGTTACGTGGCTAAGATGCATTGGTGGTTATTTGGGTGGGGATGCATTGAATGTCACATGGGTGGTGTGTATGGTAAGTCACGTGGCTGAAGAGCATGGTGGTTCATTTGGTGGGGATGCATTGATAGTCACATGGGTGGTGATTATTGGTAGTCACGTGGCGGAGTGCATTGGTGGTTTTGGGTGGGATGCATGATATGTCACAGGGGGTGATGTATTGGTAGTACGTGTCTGAGATGCTGGTGGTTCATTGGGTGGGGATGCATTGTATGTCACATGGGTGGGAATGTATTGGAAGTCACGTGGTGAAGATGCATTGGTGGTTCATTTGGGTGGGATGCATTGATATGTCACATGGGTGGTGATGTATGGTAAGTCACGTGGCTTAAGATGCATTGGTGGTTCATTTGGGTGGGATGCATTGATATGTCCATGGGTGGTGATGTATTGGTAAGTCACGTGGCTGAAGATGCATTGGTGGTTCATTTGGGGGGGATGCATTGATATGTCACATGGGTGGGTGATGTATTGGTAAGTCACGTGGCTGAAGATGCATTGGTGGTTGACTTGATGGTTGACTTTGTGACTCAAGAGAAATTGCCTTGCTATGCCTATTGAGTATTTGCATTATTTCAGTAGGGGTAGAACACCATTCCTCTTGTGGAACATTTTCCAATAAAGGATCAAGACTCATGGCAAAATTATGGGCTTTGTTTTTACCTGTTTCCACCTGTTCTTTTCTTTGTTCAATCACGTCCATTACAGACTTCCGAGATGTCACTAGGTATCTTGCTGCTTCTTGCTGCTCATTGCTCTGGCACAACATAGGCATTTTCTATTTGTCATACAGGACGATGTGGAGAAGCAGGAACAACAGGTATATCCTGAGAAGAAGAATTTTCTATGCTTGCTTGTGTAGCTGGCTCTCCTTGCTGCTCCTGTTTGGCTGGAACAGCATCCACCCTCTCTTCTGCTGGTGCTTTCTCGGGGAGATTATCCTCTGAACTGTGGGTTAGAGGTAAGTTACTGATACAAATGGAGAAGCCGTAGGTGAATTTTATTTGAAATTTAACTTACGGTGCTAACTCCATAACTGGACGGAGGAAGTCCAACATGGCGGCAAACTTACAGCAGAGTTGTCAGCTTGATCCAGACCTACTTCTTATATCCTCCCACTCTGAATTTAGTTCTTTCTTAAATGTGTCTTTGATGGACCGCCATCTAGTGTTTATATCACGTACTGGAAAGCAGAAAAGGGTAGATTGTATATACTTTTTATATTTTCTATATAGATGACAATTGCATCATATAGGATAATCGGAAGGAAGACTATACAATTATACATCAAAAACCAATTCCGACATTTTATATTATATATTTACCTCTTTTCTGGATCAAACAAATCCTTTTCAATCCCATCCCATAATTGGCGTGCCCAATGACTGTCCCTATAGCGGCGTGACTTGTCATAGAGTTCACGATGTTCCTGAACTTTAACAATCAGCTCCTCTGTGCTTAGTGTCTTATTAGTGGGTGGCCATATTACAGCCACAGATATCCACACACCACAGCAGAACTCCAGCAGAACCACTCAGCAGCTCTTTCCTTTCCCACACTCCTTTGCTACACCACGTTTTGCCCTGGAAACAGAAGTGACCAAACAGGAAATAGTGGTTTTGGTAAAAACACTATAAATTTCGCAATGAAAACCATTTACCTGTGTTTTTCTTGCATGCCCATTGACTATTATTACAGTGTGATTCGGACACAGAGGGAGAAAAAGTCGTGCATGCATGCCAATGAAAAATGGCCTTCATAGGATCGGAACACACCACACATAGTAGGAACGGATTCTTGCAAATTTATTGAAATATTAAATTACGTCGCAGTTCGCAAAACGGTTACGTATAGAAACGCACATAGTGGCCCCCAGCCCTTACTGGGGTGTTTTTTTCAGTGGCTTAAAGCAGTTTACCTATTGCAATACACCAGATTCTTATTCATATCTGAATAAGAAACTAACTTCAGTCTGAAAATAAGAAACTAACTGAATAAGAAAACAAGTTTTTCGAATAAGAAATCAACGTCAGCTTGGTAGATTATATATATAATGTCTCTTTTACAGAACTCCACTTGCATCCAAACGTTTCAGTTGCAATTCCTCAGGGAATATGGCTGTGTCTGTTCCTGTATAAATATGTGTAAAAGGCAACACTCAGATAAAGTTGCACTCCAAATACATTTTTTATTGGTAATATATATAATCATCATATAGCATATATGTTGCACACAAAGGACTTTTGCAAGATATTTAAATATTTATTCAAACATGGTGCAACAAAGGCAACGTTTCGGTCCTATAACATGGACCTTTATCAAGCTTTGTTATAGCCGTTGGGCCGAAACGCGTAGGAATACGGACCTCCTGAAATGCCAAGCATTTGATGTGAAGTCCAAAGGAATGCTCTGATTTGAATATACATTTGATATTATGACTTGACGGCAGCACCCGTGCATGTGAGTAGGAACAGAGTGCAAAGTAGCTTGAAACTTTATTTTAGATATATATCACTTTTGCTAGTATAAAGTGATATCTATATATATATATATATATATATATATATATATATATATATATATATATATATATATACAATACAAGAATTGTGGAAGCACTCCAATTTGGCTAATTTACCAATTTACAACTACATTTAGCGGAAGTGCTACTGATTGGTCAAACAGTTATACAAACATAGAAAAGATAATCATGCACATTCCCAGTATGGGCTTGGGAATGTGCATTGATTATCTTTTATTATTATATATATATATATATATATATATATTACATAGCAAAATGATATATATATTTTTATAATATATATATATATATATATATATATATATATATGATATATATTATACTGTATAAGAGTAATGTGGGTTCGATTAGAACCCAGTTTCAAATCGATCTGAGGGTTTCGAAGTTCACGACGAAACTTTCGTAACTCGAATTTCACGGAACCTGGATTTTTCGAAAAGTAGATGATATCGAAATCGAAAGTTGATGATTATCGAAAAACGAAAGTAGATGATTTTCAAAAACAGACGATTTTCGAAACGAAAGTAGACAATTTCCAAATATCGAAAATCAAAATAGACGATTTTCGAAAATTGAAAAATCTAAATTATTCGATTTCGAAATTTTCAATAATTCGAAAACGAAACTCAACAGTTTTGAATATCTCTACTCTAATAATGGTATATATATAATATTATATATATAATAATATATATATATATGTGTTGTGTGTGTGTGTGTTGGTATGACAGCTCTGCATACAGTAAGAAGATTATTGTTTTTTTATTAATACAGGTACAGGGGCAAGTGCAGGATTTTAGGGGGGGATCCTGCATGGTTACCTTGGACCAAAGTGCAATTATGTGAATTCACATTCTGTAACACAGATGTGACATTTTTGTCTTTGGGGGCTGGACTTGCCTTAATGGAAGGTGGGGTTCATATAGTGAATAAGGTATCCCCTAATGTAATATGTATCCCCTAATCTAAATATAAGGATATTAGAAGTCACTGAGGGTTCTGTGTCCATATAAAGGTTACAAGGACACAGACTGAGTTATACAGGGAACTCTGGGTACCACTCAGTATTATAAGGGATAATGTATCCCTACTGTAAATTATAAGATATTAGAAGTACTGAGGAGTTCTGTGTCCATATAAAGGTACAAGGACACAGACTGAGTTATACGGGAACTCTGGCACATCATGTATTATAAGGATAATGTATCCTACTGTAAATTATAAGGATATTAGAAGTCACTGAGAGTTCTGTGTCATATAAAGTACAAGGACACAGACTGAGTTATACAGGGAACTCTGGGTACCACTCATGTATTATAAGGGATAATGATCCCCTACTGTAAATTATAAGGATTAGAGAGTACTGAGGTAGTTCTGTGTCTATATAAAGGTACAAGGAACAGACTGAGTATTACAGGGAACTCTGGGTACCACTCATGTATTAAAGGGATAATGTATCCCCTACTGTAAATTATAAGGATATTAGATGTCACTGAGGAGTTCTGTGTCTATATAAAGGTACAAGGACAACAGACTGAGTTATACAGGGAACTCTGGGTACCACCATGTATTATAAGGGATAATGTATCCCCTACTGTAAATTTAAAGATATTAGAAGTTACTGAGGAGTTCTGTGTCCATAAAAGGTACAAGGACACAGACTGAGTTATACAGGGAACTCTGGGTACCACTCATGTATTATAAGGGATAATGTATCCTACTGTAAATTATAAAGATATTAGAAGTCACTGAGGGGTTCTGTGGTCCATATAAAGGTACAAGGACACAGACTGAGTTAACAGGGAACTCTGGGTACCACTCATGATTATAAGGATAATGATCCCCTACTGTAAATTATAAGGATATTAGAAGCACTGAGGATTTTGTGGTGTGTCCATATAAAGGTACAAGGACACAGACTGAGTTATACAGGGAACTCTGGGTACCACTCATGTATTATAAGGATAATGTATCCCCTACTGTAAATTATAAGGATATTAGAAGTCACTGAGGAGTCCTGTGTCAATATAAAGGTACAAGGACACAGAATGAGTTATACAGAGAACTCTGGATACCACTCATGTAATATAAGGGATAATGTATCCCCTACTGTAAATTATAAGGATATTAGAATTCACCAAAGAGTTCCATGACCATATAAATGGACTTTTATAAAGGAAACGGGACTCAGAGGTGACTTCTTATATCCTTAAAATGAAAGGGGAACTGTGATGGTAAACTAGTCATCCACAAAACATGTATCATGTATTAAATAAAAGTATAGGATACGTTATGCACCTCAACACGTTTCTGAGTCTTTCCAATTATCGATTGCGTAAATTTGCTAGGTTGGAAGCCGCTATATCAAGTAAGGGAACATCCGGTCCTCCTCTCTGGCTTTCCCTTAATGCTGTAACGTACTTGCGGGGTATTGATTGAGTTTACACGTCATAACCATGGACGTGTGAATAATCTCATGGCTATGCTAATTATGCGCATGCACAAGCCTCTTCCCGGATTGGAGTCTCACCTGCTCCCTCATTGAATGCGCATGTCAGTGACATGACAAGGGTTCCGATTGGTTGCCGGCTATGAGTGAGAGTGCAGAAGTAACGCGCGTCTATTCTAATGAGACGTGCATCATTTTACTCACACACTGGACTCCTCCTGGTTTGTGTTGAATAGAGCGCGAGTACGATTTGCTGACCGCAGATGGGTAGCCGGAAACATTGATTCTGACTGTGGATCTTTCTCCTCCCACCCTCTAACTTTTTGATGGCTTGAAGAAGGATTGTGAAATATGTGTGTATCATGGAACGATCATCTTGGACTCATTTTAGAGGTATGGAAGTGGCTTTTCATATGAAGCAATGTTGTTTTGGGACCACAGTTCCCCTTTAACAGTAATCAAAGGACAGTAAACAGTAAATCAAAGTGCTCTGAAAAAGCCTTTTCAAAGGAAACAGCCCCGAAACTTAGAAATACCCCCACAAGCTATATATTTTTGGAATCTACACACCTTCAGCTACATACCAGTGCCATGCTTTCATACATACATGAAGAATTTCAGACGCAGTAATCCATAGAACTCTGTGCATTTAGGAGATTTAGTGAAAAATAAAATAAGATGATTCAAAGGTTAAAATTCTACCTAAACCCCACTCGACAAGTAAAAAAACCCACTAAATGGCAATCTCCCACATGTCCTGAATCAGATGGTATGCCATATGCATGGGTGCATACAGAGACGTGGCCACCAGCTAGCTTAAATGGGACGCATGTACAAGTGCAAATACAAGAAAAAAATCAAAAAACGCCACAACCCTAAAGCACACACACTCCCCCTTTTATTGGTATTTTATTGAAAACCGGTTGGTACTGAGAGATGCACACGTTTTTGCACACTTTACTGATCCTAAAAATTCAATTTGGTCTTTTTTTGGTACCTCTGCAAAATGTCCACACTGGGTACACACAGTACAGATCAGTGAAAGATAACAGACAGGATCTGCAAGATCCGCATACACACAGTCCCGAGAGTTCTCCCTGTGAACATCATAAGGAGAACGCTCGGGACTGTGTGTTTCCATCGGGATAGGGAGTCTAGCGTGGCCAATGGAAATTTTAAGTCTTTCCTGAACGAGCGTTCGGCCGACCCGATCATTCTGCTGCCGCGAGCTCATTCGGGAAACGAAGGTACACACAATACCGATAAAGCCCCGATACCGGCATCAGGACTTTATCGTTACTGTGTGTACCCAGCTTTAGTTTCCCTTGAAATCGGAGGAATAATAACTTTACCGATGACACCTTGGATGGGCAGCTTGGAGAAGACAAATTTTTTGCTAATTATTTATTAGTTATTGTAAAAAAAAAAAAAAAGGGTGTGTATCACTTTAAGGATTTTTTGTATGTGCATTTTGTTTCTAAATCTGAATGGAAAATATTTCATGATTTTTTTTTTTTGTCTTTGGGTGCTGGACTTTTTTCATTGGTCACTTTTTTCAATGATTTTTCATTCATTGGCAAAGATCAATAAATAGGTGATCAGAACTGATCACCTAATATTGTCCCCATTGTAGCATCTTTGCTAAGTAGCTAAGACTTGGGGAAAAAAATCACACACTGACAGCTTACTATAACTTGTGATCTGAATGGAGATCGCAATGCAGTACCTCCACTAGACCACCAGGGGTATCTAGGGGGAAGCCTAAGGGAAGACCCCAGTGAAGCAGGAAATCCTGTGATGTCACCAGGGTCTCCCTTATCGCACAGACCCGATCTTCCTGCTGCTCCCGTACAGGCACAGAAAAAGAGGTATGCTATCTCCTGATCCCCCCATCGGTTTTAGACAAAACTAATGGGGGATCGAAGGGGCTAGGGGGGGCACTTGAATGCTGCCCCATGATCTCCCCTAGAACAAACATTTTTTTTAAAGGTACAGGACACATAGCAGAAGGGGGGATTCCGGGCACCAGTAATCCCCCCCCAAGACATGCCACTGGATATCCAGGTATCCCTCCCACGAGGAATATTCCCTGGAATAACCAGTGTATGTCTGTTAATCTTAATCATCTTTTAGGGCTGGGCGTTTTTGGCGTCTTTGCATGTGAGATTGAGCATGCAGTTTTGTTTATAATGGAAATTGCAATTTCAGATGCGTTGCGTTTTGTTCATTCGTTTCCATTTCTGTAGCGCATGCGATCACCAATTTTTTGCACAATCGTGCGTGTTACCATAATGCAAAACGCGTGTAATCACACTGGAATCATACACAAAATTCTGTGCTTTAAAGCGCACACATGCCTGCAAGATTCTGGTTTGTTGTAGTGTGGCCTCAGCCTTAATGTGCAGCGTAGGATGGCGCACAGCGTAAATAATATAAGCCGTTAGTAATGATTAAGATAATTACCAGTTCATTTTTTGCTAGTTAAAAGTTTGATATCTTAAAGGGTATCTCCACTAAAAAATGTGATTTAACTTATTTCAGTTTATTTGAGGAATGGAAAGTAAAGGAGGCAGGAGCTATGTCTTACCCCCCGTTCTTCAACAAAACCATCAGGAGACGGGGGAGAACAGAAGAAACATACCCGCAATTGTGCTGCTGCACCACTTCCTCTGACAGGTCCGGGCATTATCCAGAGGAGGTGGAAATACTCTTTTAAGTTAAATGATAATCTGCTACCGTTTACTCGGTGTTTTATCCTATGTATACTATGTTTTATTAGCAAGTTAGCGTTGAAATGCTACTGATAAATAGAGATGGCCTAAATATATAAAGTTCGGTCCGTTTTCGAACTTTCGAACTTCAGAGAGAGTTCGAAAGTTGGAATTCGGACCCATTCGAATGGCTGCGGCACCTGGGAAATGGTCTGGGGAACATGTCACTATCCCCAAAACTTGTTAAAACACTTCCTAAAGTCAGATGGGCAATTGTCGGGTTTTGCGCAAGCTACATTCAACGATACATTCGAGGATTATCAAACGAACGATCCTTTCTGTTAGCGAACGGGCCCTTCTAAGCTTAGCGAGAGGGTTGGATAGTGTAGTGGTTAAAGGCACCGCCTTTGACATGGGAGACCCGGATTCGAATCCTGGCTAGGGGCAGTTATACAAATGTTTGTATTATTATTGTACCCTAGTAATATAATAACCTAGTAATATAATAACCATATAATACCCTAGTAATATAATATTGTTATTATATTACTAGGTTATCATATGGTTATTATATTACTTGGTTATTATATGGTTATTATATTACTTGGTGATTATTACTAGGGTATTATAATATAATAACCATAATAACATAGTAATTATATTACTAGGTTATTATATTACTAGGGTATTGTAATATAATAACCATATAATAACCTAGTAATATAATAACCATATGATAACCTAGTAATATAACAATATTATATTACTAGGGTATTATATGGTTATTGGACCACGGTTACCCTGTAGAGATGGGATCCGGGTTTCAACACGGAACCCCTGGGTTCCAAAATCCGAATGATCCGTCCGAATCCGGATGGATCGTCCGGATTTCGGGACTTTGAAGCCTATTTTCTATAATTATTGAACGTTCGAGGATTATCGAAAATAGCCTTGAACGTTTGATAATCCTCCAAAATACAATTGGATTATCGAACGTTTGAGGTTATTTTTGATATTCCTCAAAAACAGCCTTGAACATTTGATAATAATCGAAAATCCGTTCCGTTTTCAGATTTTCCGGATCTTCAGGATTTTCCCGAGATCCAGGAATCTGAAAATGGAACGAAACTGGTGAGATTCGGCCATCTTTACTGGAAAGGTATCTAGGATAATGTGGATTTAGATGCAGTCAGTTTTGATAGAACAATATGGTTACCAGCTGGATAAGATTGAATAACAGTAATAAACAGTGAAATGTTCTGTACAGCGGTAAATGGGAATTTATTAATACAATGACAATGCACAGAGAATAGAAATTGACAGAAATGAAAGAATATCAGCAGGTAAATCATTTGCTATTCCTTATGTCATGGATATACAGATATAATAATATTTATATATATTCTCATTTCATAAACCAGTACCCAGTGATTCTATTAAATAAACACCAAGACGCCCTTATTAGATAGTGAGAAATTCTAGAATGAATGGGTAATAAAGAATGTTTTTATTTATCGATAACAGAATGAACATAATGCAAGTAATGAGTTATAATTGTCAAATTCCTTTGTAATGGGAAACTGGACAGTTATACTTTATAGAAACTATTAAAAAAACTATTATTCAAAGGGAAACTTTTCCTATAATTTTATGGGAAGCAGGGGCAAGTATTCCTACAGAGAGATGTACTGTGGGTTCTAATAGAACCCAGTTTCAAATCAAATCCGAGGGTTTCGAAGTCCCGACAAAACTCTCAGAACTCCCGGAATTTACGAAAGCCGAATTTTCAGAGTTTTTGATTTTTAGTAAAAAATTCTATAATTATCGAAATGGAATGTAGATGATTATTGAACTTGAAAGTAGATGATTATCGAAAATGAAAATTAGTAGAAAAAGTTTGTAATATCGGTAACCCTCAAAAGTAGTGTTCGATTTCAAGAACCCTCGAATGTACAAGCCGATTTCGGTAACCCTCGAATGTGTAATATCGTACGATTTCGGTAACCCTTTGAAAATAGAATGCGAAAGCTCGAACACAGCCCAATCGAGAGGAAAGATAGTTTTTAAATGAGTTTTGGTTATATTTACGGGTTCCCCAGACCATTCCCCAGGTAACCTACTATTACTTTTTCATCGATAGAAACTTTCAAATTTTTTTTCTCCCATAGACTTCTATGGGTCCGTTTTCGAATTCGAAAACGGGACAAAACTCATCAGTTTCGAACATCTCTATTCCAACATAACCTCCCATTCTGCTTTCATGTAAAAGTAATTAGCTTTAGAAGTTTGCTACCAGTGCTTGCAGCCTTCAGTCTACCTGGATGATTTCAAGGAAAAACCTTGTTACAAGTTTTGTTGCCTGAATCATGATTTGCTCCTAACCTCTCATTACAATTAAAGAATATTTTGGGGAAAGGGTGTTTTGAAGGCATTTAAATACCATAGCTTTAATTAATAATTAACAAAGGGTGGAGTTAATTTTTAGATTTATTTGCCCTCTGTTATTCACTAATTTACAAAGTGTAGAAATAAGAATGGAAGTTTGCTTGCTTTAAATAAAACCTGCTACCATCAATTGGAGATGGACGAACTTTCAAAAGTTCGGTCCGTTTTCGAACTTTCGAATTACATGGAAAGTCAATGGGAGTCAAATAGTTTGAAAAGTTCTAATGAAATACAATTAAACTATCAATGGTAACTTAATGTAAATGGCTGTGGGACCTGGGAAATGGTCTGGGGAACATGTTCCAATATCCAGGACTTTCTAAAAATCAATTTTACTCTCACGCGCACTACTTTCGAGCTCTCGCGTTCGAACATTCGATAATTATCCCATCAACAACTCGCGGATTTGAGAATTCAATATTTACTCTCGTATTGGTATAATGGACATTTTACTTGCGGATTCGCACATATTCGAATGCCTCGAACGTTCGAACATTCAATAATTATCAAAGGTCCGGAAAATATCGAAAATCCGGGTCCGGGATAGTTCGAGAAGTCCGAGTCCGTTCGAACTCGAATAGTTCTAATTACGAGGATATTCGAGTTTTCCGGGTCCCGGAAGATCGTAGATTCTCGTAATTACGGAGATACTCGTATTTTCGAAAATTTTCGCGAAAAAAAAAATCCGCGGTTCGGAAGTTCGGAAGGCGGAAAATCCGGAAAATCCGGAATAATCCGCCGTTCGCGGACGGGATAAATCCGCGGCGGATCCCGGTTCGGTTCCGCGAACCGGCCATCTCTAGTCACAAGCTGAAACTCTGCCAACGGTAAGTGTGGTGGATTCACAGACTTGGATCTCTGGCCCCTAATGGTCTGAACAGGGAGTATGACCTGTATTTGTTTATATAGTTTGGGTCTGTTGTTCTCATGAGTGTCCTCTAAGGGGTACACAGATATTATTCTGGTTTCAGCGTTGGGACATGGTGGACTAGGTGAGGTGGGAGGGATCATGGGTAGGTCATTTCCTGTAATTACCATTAAACACACCTGTATTTGATGAAAGATGTAACAGCCATTTTTGTACCTGAAGAAGGTGACGTTTGTTTACCCGAAACGTTGTGAATTATGTACATGCTGTACTAAGTGAATAAATATTCTGATAAGCATTGAGTGCAGTGTCATTGGACAATTGTTTGTATGGGACAATCCAGCCAAGTCCCCTTTTACTAGCACCAAGACTACGCTACTGGTGGAGTGATATATATATATATATATATATATATATATATATATTATACAGAGGAGTAATTGTTCCATTTATTCTTTATACAGAATGATTGTTCAATGTGCCCATACATGGTTCAATATTATCGGCGCCCTCTACTGTAGTAAAGGGAACCGCTATAGAGTGGGCGGCTGCAGCAAATGTCTCCTATGGACCACACAATGATTTAGCGGCATGTCAAATTACACGTTCATCCGATCCAGGCAAAAGGGCAACCACCAACGCCTCCGAAAACACCTCCGATTGGTCGGCCCGACTGTAACACGGAAATATCTGTCGGTTATTTTCAAAGATGAACCGCATCGGAAATGGCAGGAATGTTCACCTTCCGCGATTTTCAATGTTAGAAAACGTGTGCGCAAATGCACGGAAAACGCGCTAGTATGGCCTTGCCCCGAAGGTCGTACAGAACACAACGTTTAGGGCAGTAAATGTTCCCCCTTCCTGGGGTGATGGGCCCTTCCCATTGTCCCCCCGAAAAGTAATGGTATTTCTTGCAATTCGTCTGCATGTTTTTGAAAATGTGTATTCCAAAGAAATAGAATTAGGGAGTCAGGGAAGACCCCTGATTACCATTAACGTTATGTCAGGGAAGACCCCTGATTACCATTAACGTTATTAGTTTATGTCCATTCACAGAGAAGCATGAAAGTGTCTACACACTAACCTTGCAGTGCAGTAATCGAAATTTGGGATTGTGGGAAGGTGGTGAGTTTCCTCCTCGCACCATTCGAACTTTAGTGACTGCTGGGTATTCGGAACGCAGGATTTCATAGCTCAATTGTTTAATTACTCTGGCAATCCCACGGCCTCTCATCTGAGGGGCAACACGAGCTGCTTGCATCACGGCTGTGACACCACCATCTATCAACAGGAAGGATTGGAAACCGACCTATGGAGAATGATATTTACAATAAGCAGGTAAAGCAAAATCCAGCTGTTGTCTATCCAAACCCCTCGTCATCCTGAGAGCCCCCAGCAGATGGAGCACTCCCATAATCCTAAAGATTAATAGGGGAATATTGAAGTTATTTTACAGATTACTGATTATATGGGACTTTGCTATTTTAACAATTAACTCACCGTTTCTCTGTTACATTTGGCCAGGAACATCCTCCTCTGAGGTTGCGTCAACCACTGATGATACATGTATGGCAGATAATCCAACCCATTGTATATTCCACCAGAGATGGACATGACCTCTTCATAGTCATCAGCGGTGGCAGAGACAAGCTCTATGTTCAGAGATGGAGAGTCAGACATGGCAGGAGTGGGGCTCTCTATGCTGGAAATGATGTTAAATACTGTAAGTTTAAAATGTCTATTATCCAAATACTGCGAGGTAAATTCAGTAAATATCGAATTTATCGAAATATGTGAAGTAAAAATGTCTAGGCTATTGACCAATACGCGAGTAGTTGTGGTAGAGTTAATAATATCGAATATCGAATCGGCCATATGCGAGTAAAAGTTAATAAGTTTGTAAGTAAAATATAAAATTTAAGTAGTTAGAAAGAGTAGTAGTAAAAAGAATAGTTTAAAAAAGTTAATCAAGTAAAAATGTCAATTTTACAAATACGCAAAGGTAAGTAAAGTGGAAGTAGTAGTAAAAGGTAAAATACGAATTTGATAATTACTCGAAAAATCTGCGAGGTTAAAAGTCTAGTAAGGTGGAGTTTAGAGTAAAATCGTAATAGTCTGTTCTAATGTGAGTAGTAAAACAGTTTTAACAGTGTAATAAAAGTGTTAAAAGGAAGTTAAGTAAAGTAAAAGTAAAAGTTAAATAAAGGTAAAAGGATTATAAGGAGTAACGTTAAAAATGTTTAGGTAGTAGAAAAGGTCAATTTTTATACCAATAGCACAGGAAAATCGAATTATAGAATATGTGAGTAAACATGTCCTTTATCCCACTACGCGAGTGTCAAGAAGTAGTAGTAGTAGTAAGTAGTGAGTGAAAGTTAGTAAAGTAAGTAAATTCGAATGATCGAAGAATATGTGAGATGTAAAATGTCTATTATACCAATACGCAGGTGTTAGTTTATAATACTGGATATAACGAATGAGTAAGGTAGTAATATGTCAAAGTTATTATAAATAGGGAGGTAGATAAATTATCGAATTATCGAATCTGCATTATAAGTAAGTAATATTAAATGTCTATTATACCAATACGCAAGAAAATATCGAATTATCGAATATGTGAGTAAAATGTCTATTTACCAATACGCGAGTAAATATCGAAATTATTGAATATTGTGAGTAAATGTCTATGGTTATACCAATACCATATAACAAGAAATAGAGTAAATATCGAATTATCGAATATGTGAGTTTAAAATGTTCTATTATACAATACGCGAGTAAATATCGATTATCGAATAGTGAGTAAATGTCTATTATACCAATACGGAGTAAATATCGAATTATAGAGTATTGAGTAAAATGTCTATTATACCAATACGCAGTAATATCGATTATCGAATATGTGACGTAGTAAATGTCTATATACCAATACTGAGTAATATTCGAATTACGAATATGTGAGTAAATGTCTATTTCATACCAATACGCGAGTAAATATCGATTATCGAATATGTGAGAGTAAAATGTCTATTATACCAATACGCGAGTAAATATCGAATTATCGAATATGGAGTAAAATGTCTATTATACCATAAGCAAGTAAATCGAATTATCGAATAGGTGAGTAAAATGTCTATTAACCAATACGCGAGTAAATATCGATTATCGAATATGTGAGTAAAATGTCTATTACCAATACGCGAGTAAATATCGAATTATCGAATAGTGAGAATGTCTATTTACCAATACGCGAGTAATATCGAATTATCGAATATGTGAGTAAAATGTCATTATACCAATACGAGAAGTAAATATGTACGTATGGAGTAAAATGTCTTATATACCAATACGCGAGTAAATATCGAATACGAATATGTGAGTAAAATGTCTATTATACAATATGCGAGTAAATATCGATTATCGTATGTGAGTAAAATGTCTATTATACCAATACGCGAGTAAATATCGAATTAACGAATATGTGAGTAAAATGTCTATTATACCAATACGCGAGTAAATATCGAGATATTAACGAATATGCAAGAAATGTCTATTATACCAATACGCGAGTAAATATCGAATTATCGAATATGGGAGTAAAATGTCTATTATACCAATACGCGAGTAAATATCGAATTTCGAATATGGAGTAAAATGTCTATTATACAATACGCGAGTAAATATCGAATTACGAATATGTGAGTAAAATGTTATTATACCAATACGCGAGTAAATATCGAATTAACGAATATGTGAGTAAAATATCTATTTATACCAATACGCGAGTAAATATCGAATTATCGATATGTGAGTAAAGTCTATTATACCAATACGCGGAGTAAATATCAATTACGAATATGTGAGTAAAATGTCTATTTACAATACGCGAGTAAATATCGAATTGAAATAGTGAGTAAAATGTCTATTATACCAATACCGAGTAAATATCGAATTATCGAATATGTGAGTAAATGTCTATATACCAATATGCGAGTAAATATCGAATTATCGAATATGTGAGTAAAAGTCTATTATACCATACGCGAGAAATATCGAATTATCGAATATGTGAGTAAAATGTCTATTATACCAATACGCGAGTAAATATCGAATTATCGAATATGTGAGTAAAATGTCTATTTATACCAATACGCGAGTAAATATCGAATTATCGAATATGTGAGTAAAATGTCTATTATACTACGCGAGTATATCGAATACGAAATACAAATCTGCGAGTTGTTTATGGGATAACTATGAATGTTCGAACGCGAGAGCTCGAAAGTAGCGTGATGAGAGTAAAATCGATTTTACCATTGATATTTAATTGTATTTCATTTGAACTTTCAAACTGTTTGACCCCATTGACTTTAATGGTCCGTTTTCTAACTTCCATATAGTTAGAAAGTTCGAAAAAAGGACTGAACTTTTGAAAGTTCGGCCATCTCATATCAGATTCACAATTAATAACAATAAAAGAGATGTCCCTGTGGGTGCCCATTTCTGCAGCCAAGGGTATAGCCTGAATGTCACGGTGCTCATGGGAAATTTAGATCCCAATAGGACAGGTTAGAATGGGAATGTAAACTTAAAAAGAATTGGAACTCTGGACTCAACAAAGATCTAAACTTTGTGCACTAGGTCTCTAATCTTAATATCAAGTAGAATTAATCAGACCAAATTCCTCTAAACCACCCAAACCCATAAATATCTCATTTATACCAGACCCTCCATTGACACTAAAGGTGAAGTGTATCTGATTGTTTAACCTTTGCTAACTCTTTTATTACCTACTGTGATCATTGAATGTGATTTAGGGCACGACCACACTGCACCACAAACGCAATCGCACATGGAATCGCATGCGCATAGGCTGTCGGGGAAACTGAGAGTAAGAAATGACTTCTGTTTTTTAGATTTTGTGGGCAATGCATTCATATAGCATGAGACTACAAGATACCTTCTGTTAAGAAGGTTCGCTCTCATTTTTATGCTCTGTGGAGGGCTTTTTGATCCTTTGGCCCACCTCACCTTAAGCTATCTAGCTGCTGTCTATTGTGCTCCCAAGTCCTACCCCATAGAGCCATGAATCTGTATCTTTCACTCATGAGATCAAACAGGATTGAAACATCATGTCTGCAGGTCAGATGAATGATTCATACTATATGGCTGTATTGCATGTTAATAATCCAGCCGTTCTGGAACATGCATTAGCCAAAGGACACTTAGGAAATTTTTCGCATATCTCTGCCCCTACTCTTGGGGAACCTGGGAGTACTTTTTGTTTCTTAGATTTTGTGGCAATGCTATTCATATAGGAAGATACTTCTGTTATAAAAAGGCTCTGCTCCATTTTTATGTTCTTGGAGGTCTTTTTGCCTCTTTGGCTACCTCTCCTTAAGCCATACAGCTGCCTGGTCTGTTCTAGTATGTATAAATAGAGTGCTTTACAAGATTCAGTTTTGTATTATGCCTGAGGAAAAGCCTAACAGGGGTATTCAATAAGTTCTTATCTTTAAAATGGTACTAATTTTGCCCAACCAATCAGATGTAAGCTTACAATGTTAAATAAGATCTGATTGGTTGGGGCAAAATTAGCACCATTTAAACGATAAAACTTTTATTGAATCTCCTTGTAAGTGTTTCGAAAGCTTACATTTTTAATCATTTTAGTTAGCCAATAAAAGGTATTATTTTATATCCAAGATGTCTCTAATATAAATTAATCAGGCTCTTGGAAAGTGTACCTTTACTTGCTTGCACTTATTCTGATAAATGTAATTCAAAGCTTATCTCCCATAACATTACTTTGTGATAGGTCCAGGAGAGTCAGCTTACTGCACAAAATCTACCCAGAGGTCTCAGTAGATGGGACCATTACTGGTCACTCTGAGCCAAGCTACAGGTAGAGATGGAGAGCAAAAGCATTGGTGTAATGTTACACTGCTATGTGGGTTCCTCCATTTGGGTTTGTAGTAAGCATATTTTTCATAGTGGATAACTATTATATCCCAACATAAACATCATGTAGAAACGTAACCAGATTACTTTTAAGCAATCAGTCTGTACAATCATACACAATATAAAAACAAATGGGATGTTGTCCATCCATATTAAAGTGCAACTAGAGACCAAAATATAATTCATACAAAAATAGAATTCTGTGCACAAACCATTCTAATTGCATATTGGCTACCTCCATAAGGTTCTACTACAAACAGTCTGCTAAACCTGGAAAATAAAATAATTGGCCAACTTATTGAACTGATTGCTTTTATATTACCAGGGTAGCAGACTGTTTGTAGTAGAACCTTATGGAGGTAGCCAATATGCAATGAATTGTTTGTGCACTAGAATTTGTTTTTAGAAGTTAAAGTTCAAATAACTGTAGAATAATCCCCGTGTTTGGAATCACTGTCTACTAGAGATGTTTAAACACAAATAGATTACGAATTATTCATTTTTATGTTCCAGTATGGTGCATAGTGGGAAACTGATGGGTAATTTATCATTTCAAGATATTTGCACAAATACTGGAACATAAAAATGAATAATCTGTTAATCTATTTGTGTTTAAACATCTCTAGTAGACAGTGATTACCAAACACGGGGATTATTCTACAGTTATTTGAACTTTAACTTCTAAAAACAGAATTCTAGTGCACAAACAATTCTAATTGCCTATTGGCTCCCTCCATAAGGTTCTACTACAAACAGTCTGCTAAACCCTGGATAAATAAAAGCAATCAGTTCAATAAGTTGGCCAAATTATTTTATTTATCCAGGGTTTAGCAGACTGTTTGTAGTAGAACCTTATGGAGGTAGCCAATATGCAATTAGAATGGTTTGTGCACTAGAATTCTATTTTTTGTATGAATTATATTTTGGTCTCTAGTTGCACTTTAATATGGATGGACAACAGCCCAATTTGTTTTATATATTGTGTATGATTGTACAGACTGATTGCTTAAAAAGTAATCTGGTTACGTTTCTTACATAGATGTTTATGTTGGGATATAATAGTTATCCACTATAGAAAAATATGCTTACTACAAACCCAAATGGGAGGAACCCACATAGCAGTGTAACATTACACCAATGCTTTTGCTCTCCCATCTCTACCTGTAGCTTGGCTCAGAGTGACCAGTAATGGTCCCATCTACTGAGACCTCTGGGTAAGATTTTGTGCAGTAAGCTGACTCTCCTGGACCTATCACAAAGTAATGTTAATGGGAGATAAGACTTTAGAATTACATTTATCAGAATAAGTGCAAGCAAGTAAAGGTACATCTTCCAAGAGCCTGATTTAATTTATATTAGAGACATCTTGGATATAAAATAATACCTTTTATTGGCTAACTAAAATGATTAAAAATGTAAGCTTTCGAAACACTTACAAGGAGATTCAATAAAAGTTCTTATCGTTTAAAATGGTGCTGTTAATTCGATATTTACTCGCGTATTGGTATAATAGACATTTTACTCACATATTCGTTAATTCGATATTTACTTGCGTATTGGTATAATAGACATTTTACTCACATATTCGTTAATTCGATAGCAAAGTGGCAATTTCATTATATACTGGTAGTAAACTGGCAATTTCAATATATACTGGTATTAAACTGATTATATACTGGCAGCAAAGTGGCAATTTCAATATATACTGGTAGCAAAGTGGCAATTTCAATATATACTGGTAGCAAACTGGCAATTTCATTATATACTAGTAGCAAACTGGCAATTTCATTATATACTGGTAGCAAACTGGCAATTTCATT